>JAHWFP010168213.1:0-15799 GCA_023313725.1 Lithobius niger | reverse complement strand
CACCCTGTATAGTATATCAACCTAAGTTTTTACTGATTAAGATAATAACTTCTCATGCTAAAAAAAATATGGCCCACGGCTTTCTGTAAGGCGAAGATGAAGCGACAGTTGCAGAACCAGGAACACAATTCATGGTAAGCGTAGAAGCATAATAAATAAGTAATGCTCCTATTAATGCTCCGATTGTTAGTTGAATAGTAAAAGAGCGACATTGGTTCCAGTAATGTAAATCTACCAAATATTTCTAATCATTTAGGCATTCAATATGACAGGTGCCGATTTTGGGTTCTGGCACGTTTTCCCGACACTCAATTTCCCAAAGGTACGTTTTCCCGATGATGTTTTCCGGACAGGACCTTTTTCCGACTGGTACTTTTACCCGACAGGTACCTTTTTCCGACACCCAAGAAAAATTATCAGTTCGATAAATGGACCTCAGTCAGAAATAGTTTATTTTGCTGGCCTCCAGGTCTGGTCGGCTACAAATGGTTTCTTTTGCCTAGGAAAAGATACATAATCTGTTAATTTTAGCATTCATTGATCCTCAATGGATGTTTCCCTGGAGGTTTCTTGGCTGCTTTAACCGCATTCTTGTGATCCTTTACTGAATCTGCACAGCGCAGCCCTCTTCTATAAAACCGAGACCGCGAATGCTTTCATCATTTATTTTCCTCTCAATGTGTCGGGCGGTGCATTCGAGAGGTGGGGCAGGGCGGGTATTATTGTATTATTGTACCTTTTCCTACGCAAAAGAAACCATTTTTAGCCGGCCAGACTTGGGGGCCAGCAAAATAAAGTATTTCTGACTGAGGTCTATTTACCGAACTGATAATTTTTCTTGGGTGTGAGGGGTGATGGTAGTTGTTCCCCACTCCCCCTGCCTCTAAAATAAAAATCGGGGATCTGTACATTTTTCTGACACTCATTTTCCTGAAGGTACGTTTTCCCAACAGTACTTTTTTCCTTACAAGGACTTTTTTCGACAAGACCATGGGCTTTCTTATTGCAAGGTGGAAAAAATCCGATGATGTTTGTCAGAGCCGGAAGAGTTATTTGTTTTGACGGTTCTGATGGTTTTTGAGTTTCTGCTCAGAAGCTTGGACGAGGCGTCAGGGTTATGGCGGAGAAGTTTGTTACGAAGATGCAGTATGTGGGTCAGCAAATAGCGCTTGAATTTTGCTGCAGCGTAGACTAGCTGGGAGTGACATTAGAAAAATAGTTTTTCTTGTCGTTAGGTCTAGAGAACTGTCTTGCATCGGTTCATAGGGGGACTTCTGTTAGTGATTGTAACACGAGTGATAAGTCCAGCCTTTTTGAGGAGTTTGATGAGAGTAACCACCCGTGAAGGTGCAGTGCAACCCGGACCACTACACTGTGACTGAGGTTGGCGCTAATGACCAAGCTGTCGATGCGCCATTAAGCCTCAATCCCCCCCCCCCTGTGAAGGTTTAGATTGGCCAGGTTCGGCTGGAGCTTGGATCCTTTCGGTTGTGATAGAAGATCGGGAAGAAGGGCTAGACTTCTTGGAGCGTCGACTATCAAATTTAGAAGGTGGGGGAACCATGTTGCTGATGGCCACAGTAGTGCAATCAGGAGTAAGAGACCTTAGGATTCTTCTATTTCTGTAGTGCTTGTGGAAGCAGTTTGAATGGCGGGAATAAGTATGCGTACAGGTTCTTCCATGGGAATGTCAGGGTGCTTACTGCTGTCGCCTTTTCGTGCGGAATTGGGCTGATGAAATGGGGAAGTCTGGCATTGTGCCTCTTGGCGAATATATCTATCATAGGGATGCCCCAAATGTTGAAGAGATATTCGCAGATGGATTTCTTGAGGCTCCATTAACCTGTTGGTGGGGTTCAGCGAGAAAGAGAGTCTGCAATCACATTCCTGCTTCCTGTGATGTGTAGTGGTAGAAGGGTGACATTCTTTCATATGCTGAAGTTGAAAATCTCCGATGTTATTTCGTGTATTTTTGGGGATTTCGTTCCTCCTTCCTTCCGTATGTAGGCTGATGCCATTGTGTTGTCACCTTGGACTTTTATCACTTGGTTCCTAATGTGTGGCTGAAAGAGCAATAGGACCAGTTGGATTGCTCGGAGTTCGAGGATGTTGAAGTGGTCCTTGTTGTTGGCTGGGCCAACTGCCTGATATTTGAAGATTGTTCATGTGGGCTCCCAAACCTTCCTTGGATGCGTCGGTGAAGAGGAGGTGGGTGGGTGATGGCTCGTGAAGAGGGACAGACCGCGATAAGTTTGTTATGTCTGACCACCATAGAAGGCATTAGTGCGGACAGTCTTCGTTTAGGGTTTGGTGTCAGTCTGGCTTGTCTTGGTGGTTGGACCAACTGTCGATTTGGTGGTGATGGAATGGTCTGACCATCCAGCATCTGTAGGGGACGAGGCCTGCCATGGGGTCCATTTTCCTGATGAGTGAGTTTAGCTCTCGGAGCGAATGGGAGGCTTGTTTTAGGAATTGACGAATGTGTGCAAGGAGATCTTGCATTCGTTCCGGTGATGGTGAAATTGTTGCTGATTGGGGGGGGGATTGAGGCTTAATTGCTGATTGTAGATTGAATGAAACGCCTAGGAAAATGAAGTATTGTGCAGGAATTAGGCGTGATTTTGAGAGGTTAACGCTGAAGCCGAGATGGTTCAGCAGGCGAATTGGTCGATCCCTGTCGGTTTCCAGGTGAATGGGGTGTTGGTTATTGATTGCCCAATCGTTCAAGCATGCACTTGCTTGAATCTGCTGCTGGTGAATTCTTGCCAGTATTGGTTTGAGAACAAGCATGAAGATTCTTGGGGCCTGCATTCAGGCCGAATGGAAGAGAGCAGCATTCGTAGACCTTTCGATCGTAACTGAAACAGAAGAAGTGGTTGGTTGCCGGATGGAGCGGGACGTGGAGGTATGCATCCTCTAGAGCGATCAAGACTGCCAATTTGTTTGAAGGATTGACGAGTTGAGTCCAGGGTTTCCATTTTGAAGTGATCGTTTGAAATTAGTTTGTTGAGGGGCTTCAAATTGAAGATTAGGCGAAGACTCCAGTTTTCTTAGGGCTGGTGAAAATTGAGCTGTAGAATCCTGCACCTGGGTTGTGGCATTCCCTGATGGCTTTCTTGTCGAGAAGTTGTGCAACCTAGGACGAAAGGATTTACGTTACCAACGGTGAGAAGCCCCATGGTGAGTGGGCCACCAGTAATGTTTCGAAAGGAAAGTTGGTCGAAAACCTTGTTCAATGATTGAGAGGATTTCTGAGTTGCGAGTAAAATCTCGCCGGGCTAGTAGAAAGTATTGGAGCCTTGCCCCGACTGGAAAGCAGAAGGGAGAAATGGCGTCATTGTTGTCCTTTTCGAAAGGAGCTTCTACCTCTGGGTGAGGAATGGCGGCTTTGACGGTCGGGTGTGGAGGCCCGTTTATATTGATTATTCGGGCCGGGAGGTCGGAGCATGGTGCGTGTTCGGTCTGAAAGGGCTGGGGCTGCTTGGGTTTATCGTTGTTCCCGTTCACCGCCTGGGGGCTGCTGGGCTTGTTCCAGTCGTCTGCCGGAGCATGAGTTGCGGCTGAGTTGTGATTTTTGCAGAATTACCGGTCAAATGGGTGAGACTGTTTTTAAGGCTTTCTTTTCCGAGAGATGACCAAGTGCGGAGCAAATGTCGGGATTAGTCCCCGAAAAAGTGTGTCCGATTCGTGGATTGGTTGATTCCGAAGTCGCTGTTTTGTTGAATCATTGACATTGCTTGTAGTGTTCTCTGAGTAGGAGGGTGTTGTTGAAGAGAGCCTTTGTTGCCCAATTTAAGGAGTGGTAGGTGGCGAAGCTGGCCTTCTGGAACAGTTGCGAGATTAGGGACGAAAGTTTCCCGATTTCTTTCGGACAGGTGTTGGCTGAGTACGTCCGCTTGTGATGCGGTTATGAGGCTCATTCATAGGCATTTATCGTTTGCAAGCAGAACGTGTGACGGGACTTCGGCTTTCTTCAGGATGGAGACGGCTGTTCCGAAATCCATTTTCACCTCAGTACATAGAAATTCGCATTCAATGTATGTGTCGAAGTTCCGAGGGTTTGTGGGGCCGTTGCCGAATGATCGGAATTAGGTTGTTTCACGTCCTGGTCAGGTGCTGGGGGTTCTTTATCCAATTCGAATGGTTCACCTTTGCCTAGCAATGAGTCTTTACTTCGAGGGAGGCAGGTTATCAGTGTGGTTGATTGGCCGAGTAGGTACATGGTTTCGAATTTCGATCACATAGGGCGAAACCAAAACCTGTCTTCAAGCTACGGTTGATGACGGGAGCATCGGCTGATTGAGAGGGCTTGTACAAGAAGCAGTCGAGGAGCATATTTTTGATTGTCTTTAGCAAGGCTGTTAGCGGGATTGTCTGCTCGTTGGCATTGTCGTCCGGGAAGTGGATTCGCCTCTGGGACGAATGAGGATGCTGGGCCGGAAGCAGCGGCGCTGGTGATTCGTTTCCTGTGCAAATGTTGGCAGGAAGGCATTTAGACGGCGGCTTGGATTTCTTGGCCGAATGGGGTGAATGCTGCGCAGGACGCTTGTGACTGTCGTGGCTATTGTCTAGGCAACCAATTTTTGAGTGTGGGCTCGACTTACAGAAGAGGTGCATGACGGGGGCGGCATAGGATTTGCATCAGAATGCTTTCGAATGGCGGCAGCGATGAGCTGGTTGACTTCGCTGCTGGTCACGGCATGGCATTGTCGAGACGAATTGGTTGATAGGTCAAGCGGCGAAGTTGTGATCGTTGCGGGCTGCAGTAGTGCTGTTGCCCAACGGTAGTTCCTGTTGGCTTCATGGTAGGACGCTTTTGACGAACAAAGTTCTTCGATTTCGGTTAGGTCCGGAGCTTGGGGAGGCGGAGTCAGTAGGCAGACTAGAATGTCCGTCGAATTGACAATACACACTGTTACAATAATACCTGATTAGGAAGAGCCACTATTTGTTCGACATGTCTACCCAAATTGTCAATATACATATATTACTCGGACAGTTACCGGTGAAACGCAAAGTAGCCACCATTTTTTTCGTCGTTTCGCGGCCACCCAAAGAAGACATATAGAACTCCGTTTTCTATGCGTTGTTGTCAAAGCGTGAAACTTCCTGGTCCAATTCCGATTCAACTTCTTTTCCACACGGAAACATAATTAGCAAAAATTCACGGCCAAGGACCTAGAAACCTTCATATACAAACGATTTAATCACAAACTGTTCAATACTGAATTCCTCAATCTGCTCAATTTGTTCCCATCAAAAATCATAATTAATCTATTGATACTCTGGTACTTCTTGCCTGACACTAAGTGGTACGCCTGACCAGTTCGAATAAATGACTCGAGTGGGACGTGACGTCATTAGACAATAACCATGACGCAAGCCCCTTTTCTCACCCAACTGTATTTCCAAAAACTGCTTACATGCATAAAATGTACAATCTGTTAAAAAAGGAACTTCTGCTGCATTCTTTTGCTTTCTTAATTTAAAAATAGCATTATTTCTAACGTATTTTTCAGTACGGAAACGTGAAGAGCTGGTGGTGGTAGTGAAAGGATTTGAAATGAAGCCAGCTCTGCTTCCCTGCAAAACGTGTCACTATACTGAGATCTTGCAAGCTGCTCCTGTCTTGGCAAGATTAGATGATATTGCAGTTCCAAACGTAATTCGATTATCGCAAAGTATGCCTGCAGTTTGGTGCACCTTGCTGCTTCCGAGTTTGTTTAGCTTGAGGCCACGGTAAGGCGTGCAACTTGAGGGCAGTCGGAAACAGGCACCACTAAGTCTTGACTTAAATACTCGATCATAAATAATGGGGTCTAATAAGGCGATGTCTCGGTAACTAAGCATTTTGGATAGGTGTTGTATAGGTAGGTCTTTTTGACTTGTCTTTACCCCCTTAGTATGCCGTGGAAGTTTGTCGGTTTTATTCTGAAACGTCATGTATAAACGAGCGGCCCTAGCAGACAAATTCTTTTCCTCCAAGTTTATGGAAACTGGGGACATATTCTGTTCAAATTTGTTTTATTTTAAGGCTTTAAATGATTGTTGACCGGAGATCGGTGGGTAAGGATGCAAAGGGTCTCCAAATTTAATGTTGCACTATATCATTTTATAAAATAGTGCAATCGCGTATGACAGATCAGAGGTATGCCCTGCTTTTATCATATGTTGTAGAAGAGATATTTATCGTTAGCTTTAAAGTTGAATTGATGGACGGAATTCTTTTAGACCAGACTTGTTCAGTCGTATATGTAAGTTGCTTCCCATGTCGTTGCGTAACAAGGTATTTGAGAAACAACATTCTGATTGTTTGAATGCATAACGTTTTTATCGGATAGATCTGATTAGGCATTTTGACTTATGAGGAAATAAAGGTTAAGTTTTGTGGCAAAAAACTTACGTAGAGGTTCTGAAACATCTTTAAAGTAAAGGGGCAAACAAAATCACTAGGTTTTGGCCTAACAAAATCGGTTGTGGACTGTTAGTTTGGCTAGTACATTAAGTGCACATACCGTTATCGATACACTGTACCAGAGTGAAGATAATTTCTTCCTGTAAATAATTTTTATTGGAAGTAAGGAGAAAAATCCGACTAATTACATTCTTAACAACGTTGGTTTTGTTGATGGTGCCAAGGAATGGCTTGAAGTGAATAGTGCGGGTGGTGTGTATAGGTTTTCTGAAGTGTGCTAATTCTAGGTGACGAGTTACATTAATAATGTCCGTAACACCTAGAAACGATATCGAATTATTAGTGAATTCCTCCATAGTGAGGGAGAGCAAAAGATTGTAATCGTTTAAAATTTTAGCATGCTGTTTTTGTGGGATTCCAAACCGTGGGCCAGAAAGTGACCAAGGTATCTTCGATAACAATGGATTTCAGGAAACTAGGGCATTATATTTTCGTTGATTTTGTTAAGTAAACTATGTCCAAACAAAGGAAGAATAATGTAAGGCTACACACTCGACTACTTTCTAGGTTAAATTCTTCAGTGTTCTTCAGTCAGGTCGACTACTTTCCGTTCATCACCATATGGATGATATATGTATATATATCAAACCGTATATATATATAATTTTTCAAGATTTTTATGTACTTTTCCAGGACATTTCCAACTTTTCAAGGACTCGTACTACCCTGAATAACCTGTAGAGCTGCGCTAAACACACTAAGATAGGAATGAAAATAAGAATGAATAAGCAAACTAAGACACTTAGTTTTTAATCATTTTCAGTGATGTCGTTTAGCCAAGTACAATGAGCCAATACTAGCTAATCTATCGTAAGCAAAAGTAAAAAAATAGTAAAAACTTTTGAATACAGCAGTCAAGTTTCACTTGGACTAAACAGTACAGCAATACTGCATTATCTGAAACCTTACAGGAAGCTATCCTTGTGTTCTTGTGCAGTTTTGACTTCGGATCAATTAAACCGTACTTCAAACGAGTTCGTTTTTGTTTTCTAATATAATTATGATTCATGATGATCTTCGTGAATAATCAAACACACACCATTAAGAAACCTGGTCCAATGGAGAATTTTACTCCCAAAAAATGATCAGAAGCGTGTGGAGATAGGGGATCGTGTTGGAACACTCCCTCCCCCGCCCCAACCTGCACGTAGTATTTGTCTATGTGCACAATGTACGTGTTCCGTTATCTTCTGCACCAGTTCGCTACTAACTGAGGAGAACAGTTTCCACGTCAAAAGAGACCACATTACTTTCTGCGGTAGTGTTATCTGTACCAGTTGCAACTTAACTTGTAGCCCATTCTTAACTGTAAAAATTACACCTGGCTAAAGCTTTAAGCCCCGGTAAAACAATCTGGTAAGATTACCATTGACACTGTTTTGGGACACACCAATAATACGTGACGATCAGTGGGTATTGACCTCGGTCTCCCATGTTAAAGCCGAAATTTCGATGCTTATTCTCTGCCATCTTTCAACATTTTCTACTGAAATTTGGTATGTGATCTTTGACGGACTTGGCCATCACGTGTACCAAATTTTATTAATTTGCGATTTGTCACATTGGAGATGTGGTCTTGAGCTGAAATCGGGAGTTTCATTTTTGTCTTATAGTATGATAATGATCTTTGTGGGACACGTTTATACAGTTCACTCTACAGACTAAACCATTTGTCGTAGAAAGCTGGTTCTTAGCTCATTTGAAAGATATACTTCCAGAGAAGTGTCATTCATAGAAACAGAAATTTCGATTGGTCGTCTCGATCCGTTTTAATGTTTAACATTGTTTTAAACATTGCTTTTATGCAACAATGCCAATCAGCAAACGCCAGACGGAAAGCGTAAGCAAATGATAACAATGCCGGTGAGACAACAATTTACCCGCGCGTGAAGAGGAAGCATTATCCTTATTACTAGTCAATTTATATCATTTCACGTCATTCTCCCATGTTAAAGCTATAAAGTGTCCGTTGTCCATTTGGCTTGCCGTCCTATATTACAAATACGAACAAAGCCGCTAATAGATAGCTGCGCACAAACCAACTTTCAAACCAACTCGCTTCGTTCGCTCATTCAGTGCATTTGCAACTAGTGCAGACATCTAGCTTGGTATGTCAAAGTATCACGAATTAGAAAACAAAAATGAGCTCGTTTGATGTTTAAGGTAAGGTTTAACTGATCCCAAGTCAAAACAGGAAAGTAACACAATAAACCTTCCTGTAAGGTTTCACATACCAGAGTGTTGCTGTACTGTTTAGTCTACGTGAAACCTTAGTGCTGTAATCAACCATTAGACACGTAAATAAAATCAAAACCATATCACAACTTTCAAAATTGTTGTAAGAATAATATAGTGCATAATGTAGGCTACACACTCGCCTACTTTCGGGGCCAAATATTTCAGCATTACACACACCAGTTTTTAAGCTTTCATATTCAAGTCTTCAGGACTGGTATTTCATTTTTTTCAACGATATTTCGAGGATTTCAAGGAGTTGCACGAACCCTGAATTAGTAAATCTGTAGGTATATACCAAGCACACTAAAAGTATGGTTTTTGCGATTTTTCAGCGGGGGTAGAATGTAAAACTGTAAAAACATGCGAATACAGCTTGTAAGGTTTCACGTGGACTAAACAGTACAGGAACACTGCAGTATGTGAAACCTTACAGGAAGGTTTATTTCTGTTACTTTGCTGTTTTGACTTAGGATCAGTTAAACCTTACCTTAACATCAAACGAGCTCGTTTTTGTTTTCTAATTCTACAATAGCTTGGACTAGGTTTTACCTTCAAAAAGCATCCGGGGACTGTTACTATGGGTGTTTTATTATATTTAAAGAAGATGATATTCCTCCAGCAAACGAATGAAGTGATAAGTCGATCCAACGGTTTTTTGAGAATTACACGGGAATCAAAAGAAATACAAATACTTTAGTTACTTTAACATCTTCAAAATGAATTCCAAAGGTTTGGATAAATTGGAAAATAAAACCTATCAAACTAAGAAAAATAAATTCTTTTGGAGTTCACTAGAAACAAAAAGTACAGAAGTTGGGAAACTTATGTGCCCCTCATGTCGGTTGAAATACCACATTCTCGGAAATTAACAGTTAGTTAAATATTTTTTTTATTAAATCACTGGTTTTCAATGAAATTTTTCTGTGCAACTGTGGATTCGTTTCTTACATGTTCGTCAGACTCATTGGTATGACGATGCAAAGGATACTATTGAAGCAACAAACTATCTTCAAACATTTAGTCAATAACGAAAGGCTCTAAGAGAGCTTCAGATAAGCTCATACAGATTAAATAATTTATGATGTTTTGATGATTTAAATACATTCTGAGCAATGGTAAGCACCAAGTTAATGGGAAAGGCATGTCCAATGATACCAGTCGCAAAAACACACGCCCACAGAAAAGTGCTTTTAAACATGGTCAACAACGAGTAGGTGGGGCGAAGATATCCGGAAACTAGAATACGTTGAAATATAGATGATGGTATATTGACTTTTTGAAGAACGTCGCTATAGTAAGCTCAGAAAGGACAACAATGTTAATGTGGTCTGCCATACGGAAAACGTTTACCTTGAATGGGCAATCCGACGGTGACAGGAGCTCTTAATTTCACTTTAGAAATTACCAATAAAGGCTTGCCAGGTAAGCTACACTCGTATATTCAATAAAAGGCTTACTTTTAAACATTCCTAAACACAAAAATAACAATCCAAAACCTTTGAACAAAGCATTGACTACAATATTAGGATGGAACGGGATAATTTTCAGTTTAGTAATGTTACTTACCACTAGTTTTACAGATGTTCATCAATCATCTGAATCTAACGAATGTGTAACAACCTTAGCAATTACCAATATAGACTTTGCAAGTAAACTTCATTGCGATTCTCATGATGAACCTTAAAATTTATTTACCAAATAAGTTGAGGTCCAGTGGTAAATTACAATAAAAGTTTTTTTTATATAATACTCCTAAATACCAAAAGAACAAATTAATCCAAGAACGTTGCAGGCAACATGTTATAAAGTATTAGAAAATGGTGAGCAATTCCAGCTTCATTGTTTAGATTAACATTAATCTCGGGAGGAGCAACTGAAGGGGAATGCGCTGATTGAGTGACCAAAGCAAACGAAAATGAGCGGTTGTTAGCCATGCTGTGTGGTCGAAAATGAGATAAAAAAAACTTTAGCATGTGAAGCTTGCTCATACAATAAACCAAACCGTGTTAATTTGGCTGATGTAACGGCTAACTGTGCAATGGTAAATGTGAAAATTGTGAATGTGGAAATTTATAAACATAAATTTTCTCCAGAAAAAAAAGGTGAGATGAAGATAAGGCTGTGTGACCTTTCATACATTCACAGGATGAAAGTTGCGGTATCCACCAAAAATCAAAACTGGCACAAAGAAGCCGTCAACTTTCGAAAAAGGGTCGGCCTTCAAAAGTAGTGATATCGTTCAAGCAGGGAAAGACTCCCAACGTTAATCCTATTAGCCAAGTTAATCGCACCAAATGATATTTGGACGTTAAGTGAAAACTTGAAGATTACTACAGCGAGTAGCAAGTTTTCCTTTAAATTTCGAACTATTAGTACATGCGATTAACTTAGCTAATAGGATTAACCTTGGCGGCCTTTCTTTTGGTATCACTACTTTGAAAGGCCGATCCATTTTTGATAGTAATTACTCATAAAGCCTGGGCAGGTAATGGTTGGCGCTAATGACCAAGCTGCCGATGCGCCATTAAGCCCCAATCCCCCCCCCCCCCCCTGGGCAGGTAAGCACGTTGTAAGGCCTATGGTGGACCTGAAATTGAGTTAAGGAATAAAGTAAACAAGTTAAAAACTCGTATGTTACAATAATAGGATTTTTTGAACGTTCTTAACTACAAAACGAACAATCTAGCACCGTTGCTTACGTCATTCGGCGTCATTTTGCTTCCTCGAGGATATTCCTGGTAACGTTGCTATCATTGTGATGCAACTCTCTGAATCTAACGATGTTGAAAAAACTCTTAATACATTTTTTTAACCTTTTAAACTATTAATAACGTGAGTTAACTATTGGTAGTTTTTTTTTTGATAAGTCGTGGAATTCGAACCGACGTTTGGTTTGAGACAAGGACGTTGATCACTAGGCAAGAATTGCTTGCTTTGCACGGATTTCCCAACGATCCCTTACACAGCTCATGGCGCACGCAGGGACAGTCAGTTTTACGCATAAACCTATGCAAGAATTCAATATTTTTTAAATGCAGCGACGAAAAGCGAGCTTCATGAGGGTTCCCTGACAACCCAAGAGAAGCGAGCAAAGCCTAATCGAGCTGTCAGAGGCCTGGCATATGAGTCAAGAGGATGTGAGAACGAATCGCATAACTAAGCTACGTAAATATGGACTTTAAAAAGAGACCCCTTTGGGCATATGTCTTGATTGGATGGGGTTGGAAATTTATTCTTGTCACTAGTTTGATTTTGGGAACACATTAACTCGACTGTCTATACTGTAAAATAAAATGTTTTGGTGAACATTTAAAAACAAATTTCAATAAAAACAAAACGCTGGCATGTATTAGCAGCCTGGTCTTATATTATCATAAGTTAGTGTGTGGCCGTTTAAAAGATAAATTCTCATGCCAGCTAGGCCTAATCAGGGTGCTATGACACAAGTATATCAAGGTCCGAGGTTGTTTTGTAAGCCACTCCATGAATTTCCATGTTTAGCATCAAAACTTTGAAATCCTATAGTTTCCTCCAAAATTGAGATAAACCAACGAAATTCCGTATTTGCATGCGTCTCGTACTATTTCACTGCATTAAAAATCTTAATAACAGCAATCAAACCGTGTTGTTGTTTTTGTGGGGCTTTTTGAGCTCACCTGAAGATCTAACCATGAAGCAATTTTCATGTTTTATAGCCTAAAACGAAGGTATGAACATGGCCTAGGGCCTTTCGAATGCTATTTTAATGTGACTACAATATTGTTGTTGTTCTCTTCTTGTTGGAAAAAAAATTATCATCACCCGGAGGTCGAACCAACCAAAACCAATTTTCATTTTTATAACATAAAATGTAGTTATTAACAAGGACCAGGGCCTTTTGAACGTTATTTTAAGTGACTACAATATTCTTGTTGTTCTTTTTCTTCATGTTGTGGAAATTTCACTCTCACCTATAGATAAAACCAATGAAGCGATTTTATCTTTAAAACGTACGTATGAAGAAGGTCTAGGGCCTTCTTAGTGCTTTTTTTTATTAATATTATGACAACATATTTTGGTTGTTGTTCTTCTTCTTATTGGGGAAATATTTCTCTCACCTAGAGATCGAATCAATAATCAAATTTTAATCTTTTACAACTTAAAACGTAGGTTCGGATAAGGCTTAGGGCATTTTGAACACTATTGCAATATGTGACTGCAATATCTTATGGTAGTTGTTCTTCTTTATGGGGAATTTTTGCTATCACCTAGACATCGATTCACCAAAGTTTCATCAGTCAACCGATTTTAAACCTTTATAGCTTAAAACGTAGGTATTAACAAGGACCAGGGCGTTTTGAACTCTATTTTAATGTGACTGAGTTATGTATAGCGTTGTTGTAATTGTCCCAGACCACGATTATATCCTATCAATATTCTCGTTATTTAATTTACCTGAAATCTCTCCAAGAAAACACATATTAGTATAACTACACCCACTGTGAAATCATGAAATGAAATTAAAACCTCAAGCCTAATCACAGCAAAAACAGATAAAAACCAGGAGCTTTCGCCCAGTCTTACTAGGCATTCTCAACTGCTTCTTCATTCAAATTTGGCTCCTCCCACTGTTGCTAAGCAACAACAAACTATGCAGAGCAGCCTCCCCAGTAGCCAAGCACCTCACACACCAAAATCCCTTTCACCTGGTACAACACAGTCAAACACCCAGGCAACCAAATAAATAAAAATTCAAACAATTAATATTCCCAATAAACTAAATAATTAATAAATAAATACTATTTATTGTACTTGTTTCATATTTTTATTTTTATTTTATTATAATTTTTATTTCTTATTTTTATTTTTATTTTTATTCTATGTGGTTTATAAGGATAAATTTATTGGGTAATTTATTTAATTACTTTATTTGTTTAAGTTATTGGTTTATTTGCACTTTGTGGATTGCCCTTGTTCAGTTAATTCAGTTTAACAGTTAGGTATTATTTATTTATTTATTTATAAAGTTATAAGTTTTATTTCTTTATTAATTAATTAGTTTATTGGGAATATTAATTGTTTGAATTTTTATTTATTTGGTTGCCTGGGTGTTTGACTGTGTTGTACCAGGTGGAAGGGATTTTGGTGTGTGAGGTGCTTGGCTACTGGGGAGGCTGCTCTGCATGGTATGTTGTTGCTTAGCAACAGTGGGAGGAGCCAAGTTTGAATGAAGAAGCAGTTGAGAATTTCTAGTAAGACTGGGCGAAGGCTCCTGTTTTTTATCTGTTTTTGCTGTGATTAGGCTTGAGGTTTTAATAACATATTAGTATTTTTTTTAAACGCTTAAGCATATAAAATATGGACGAAAGCCTTGAAAAAATTATGTTTAAAGGAACAAAAACAAGAAAGAGACATGTAAGCCATCAGTGTCGCACTAATACAAAAGAAGCTCCCGTCCTGTAAGCCTTAACAAACTAAATGCTGTAAAGGAGCAGATATACAAAAAAAAAATACATGTATGCCATTGGCGTCGCACTAATATGGATATAAGAGACTCCAACTTGATTTTTTGGGATACTGGAGATTGTCTTTTAACTGCAGCATTATTTCTCTTCACAAGCAGAAAATCAACAAAGTAAAGGTTCCTGTAACTTGTAGTTTAAAAAGTTTAAAAAGGAAAAGTAGGCTCCTCTGAAAAAAAAACGTGTATGCGTGTTTTCTATATTAATAATTATTACAACTAATTACGCCTTTCATGAATTATCCCTGTACACATGGTTACAATGTGGCTGCTGAGACTAATCTTAACACTATTGCTTACCGGCCTACTGTAGCTCTGACTTACTGCACTGACAATCTGGATACTGGCGATCAGCATTACCCATCTGGCTTCGACGACGCACGTCCCTGTTGCAAAGGACAGCATTCTTTGGCCTTGGGACCCTAGCATACAAGTTGCGAGATTACATTACCGTCATTTCGCACATTGCAAGGGACATCAGTCTTTGGTTGCCTCTGGGACCCTAGCACGCAACTTGCGACAAGACGTGTTTGTCATTGCGCTGCACGGTGCAAGGGAAACCAATCGTTGGCCCCAGGATTGCAGCACACAACTTGCGACAAGACAAGCTCGTCGTCCCGCAGCACGGTGCAAGGAAAACCAATCCTTGGCCCTGGGATTATAGCACACAACTTGCGACAAGACGTGCTCGTCGTCACGCAGCACGATGCAAGTGAAACCAATCCTTGGCCCGGGGATTATAGCACACAACTTGCGACAAGACGTGCTCGTCGTCACGCAGCATGATGCAAGGGAAACCAATCCTTGGCCCGGGGATTATAGCACACAACTTGCAACAAGACGTGCTCGTCGTCACGCAGCTCGGTGCAAGGGAAACCAATCCTTGGCCTGGGGATTATAGCACACAACTTGCGACAAGACGTGCTCGTTGTCACGCAGAACGGTGCAAGGGAAACTTTGGCCCGGGGATTATAGCACACAACTTGCTATAAGATGTGTTCGTCGTCACACAGCATGGTGCAGGGAAACCAATCCTTGGCCGGGCTATTCTCGGGTTTTGGCCTATCTCAGAAATGATCATGTATATTGTGACCCTGAGCCACAACCCGGAATGCCGGGTCTGGCTTTTTCTCTGAGTCAGATTCGCGAATAACCACGCTTCGAATAGCCCCTCCTGCTGTTGCAGCAATCTCCATCAACACCTCCACAGACCTTCAAGTTCGCCAAAGTCAAACCATTCATCCTAGACCCTTCAAATTTGGTGAGCACCCAGCTGAAGGAACCCACTCGATACCCAAAAAGTTTCAGAGCTCTAGTTCCATAGGAATAAATCCCGACTTTTGACACCCAGTGCTCTTCATTGGTTTCAAGTTCCCCAATCCCGAACTAAGCGTCCTAGACACTTCAAACTCGGTGGGCGCTTAGCTGGTCATACCCCCTGGACGTCCAAAAAATTTCAGACCCACAGCCCTAGTAGAAGGAGCGCTATTAAATAAACAGGTTTTGAGTGTAGGCCTATATAGGCCTAAATACTTCGACCGTCAATAGCGGACGAACAAGACGAGCTACGACCCTGGGGATAGTCT
>JAHWFP010168212.1:0-29744 GCA_023313725.1 Lithobius niger | reverse complement strand
TCGACATATTCGAACAAATCAATTCCTATAGTTCGGATAACGACGCGAATTAAAAGGCAAACGCATCGGCTGACGAGCAATACGAAAGAATTTAAGTGACTAAAACTGATAGTTCATAAGATTAATGCAGTAAGATTAGATCACATCGGTCTAAGTATACGTCATATTCTTTAAGAAAGGTCCTAGTCTAGTTTAGTGAAAATTCAAGATGGTGGCCGAAGAGGGCATCAAGAAAAATCATTTTTAGCTTGTAACTTGTAAACCGTTCGCCAGATAGGCTATTACTTATGTGACTATTGATAATGGATTAGAATTGGCCCAAAACACCAATTAAGTTTTGATTGAGTAAGTATTGAAGAGTAAGTATTGATTCATAAAAATGTGCAACTTATTTGCTTTTTCCTATTCTACGTGCATTACGAATTCATGCCTCTTTACTTTTACTAAGCTAAGCAGAATCCTCGTTGTTGTGAAGGGAAACTTTCGTACTTTACTTGGTGGCCAAAGGAGCCCAATTAATTCGAAAGTTATCGCTCACATCGTACACTTAGGGCAGAAAATCCCAGAAGGGGTTATCGCTTTCAATAACTCAAGTCAGATTGATTTAAAAAAAAACAAGAATTTCATAAAGAAATACATAAACTGCTTATGAAAAAATCGCAACATTATTATTTTCATAGACGAAAGACAAAGCTCTCTAGGGTGGTTCCGTTAGGCAGGTTGTTATTGTCAGTTTCGTGGGGTTTTGTGTGGTTTTGTTGTTATTGTCAGTTAGGTTAGGTAAATTTGGGGTTTTGCATTTCATACTGAGGTAGTTAACTGGTTGGGGTTTAGTATTTCATACTGGGGCAGTTAATTGGTTAGGTTGTGTTACTGATGATTTAACGAGTTTCCGTAATTTCGGATCAATTTGTAGTGCCTTCCGTGAAAATTAAAGGTAGGTTTTTTTTCTCTTTTTTCGAATTTCGGGCCATGTGCGTAAAGGGAAGATGGGAAGAAAACGGGCTCTCGTCCGATTTTTTTTAAATGGACTTAGAATTACCTGCTGAATAATGTTTTCCTCTTCCATTTTTTAAGCAAACGCACCGTTTGGCCGTGGTGAAGGTCCAAAGTTAGCACCGCGCTGTGCCAGAAAGCATAAAACTGGGCAAAAGTCCGGCAAGTAAAACGCCAAACCCCAAGCAGTTCATTACCTGAAGTGAAATGCCGAAGCCGCTTCCTAACCTAACCGACAATAACAACAAAACCACACGAAACTGACAATAACAATCCACCTATCTGAACTGTTTACGGGAAAAAAATATCAGCTGAGAACATGGGAAGAAAACGGCCTCTCGTCCGTCAGCGCAAAGAGTGCGGCTTTCAATAATTTCTGACAGCCTAACGAAGCCTTTACCCCAAAAATTTTATGCGAAAATGTTGTTCAGTTGATCATTTTACGTCATTCTAGCCCAACGAGAAATCAATCGGTGAGGAGCCCTGATTTTTCCCATAAGCCGTGTAAAGTAAAATTGTTCCCTCTATTATTTATTTTACTATCGAAAGTGATCGTGGAATGAATTTATAATTCTGCCTTTATTCCGTTAGCTACGCACCTAGTATGCACTATTCCGTTGTCTCACACGTTTGTCGAATTGATTATACTACAACAAACTGTTACACTAAATAATCAATTATACAATAATTACCTGATTAACAGGAGCCACATAACTACACGAATTGCCAATATGCATAGAATTCTAGGATGCCTTCCGGCGAACCGTAAAGTAGCCGCAATTTTTTTCCCCAGTGGTTTGCCAATAGTCCAACAACAGATAGAATTCCGTTTTCCGTGCTTGTTGTAAAAACCTTGTTGTCATAAGCGGGGCCATTTCCGGTTCAACCTTTTTTTCATACAGAAACATAATTGGCAAAAATTTTTAGTCAAGGATCTACAACCCTTCATATGCAAACGATTTAGTCACAAACTGTTCAATAACAACGCCTACATTTTGCTAGCACGTCTTCTAATCGAAATCATGAAAAATCGACTAATATTTCAGTCACTTCCGGCCATACGCTAAAGGTGATAGGCATGACCCGTTCAAATAAACGACTGGAGTGGGACGTAACGTCATTTAACAATAGCTCACGACGCAAGCCCCTTTTTCTCCCCAACTGTATTTCAATAACTGCTTTATGCATTACATTCGTAAGCAGTTAAAAAGTCGGAATCGAGCAACAATGACGAAATATGTCATCCACAACAATACTGTGGGTCGTGGCTTGAAACATGTTTGGTTAAACACAAATAAAAAGTACTTTGGATTAGGTTAGGTTAGTTTTAAGTAGTTTTTAAGTTTGTAGTAGGAGCGCATGACGTACGGTCTTTAGGCTCTAGTAAATAAATTCAAATTCAAAAAGCAAGTTATGTTTTACTTACACCCACGGTCTGCAATAATGCTGAAGAGGATATACGGAATTTAAAGTTCGCCAAAGATGGCAACAATAGACTCCAGGCGTAGCAGAGGAGATCTATTCTCCCAACCCGTATCCTTCGAGGCATTGCTACAAACCGTGGATAGAAGTGACTTGTACTCACAGCACATCATTAATTACGTCGAAGTGTGGTACGCATGACAAAAGTCTTTTTTACGTAATCTAATCTTTAGTTCTGGATCTTGATAAGGTGGATGGAAGCAGATTTTTTACGATGGACGCAACAATCGAATTTGAAAAGTGCAGGACAAGTAAATTACTTGTTTGTTTGATCTTAAGTGCTTGTCTTACGGCTGGCGTTTGCAAATTGGCATTTTTGCCTAAATAACAATGTGTATAACAAAGTGACACAATAAAACTGATCGTTCTGGGCCCCGCAACTCTGGAATGGCACGGCCAATTTCTATTTCTGTTTCTATAAAAAGTACCTCTCCAGTAGAAACTCTATCAAACGAGCTAAGAGCCTACTTTCTAGGACAATGGTTTAGTCTGTAGAGACCATTGTATAAAAGTGTCCAAAGAACAACAACAAGCAGTCCAAGCCAAAAACTAGCTATAGTTCATATCTCCGAAGTGACAAATCAGAAAGTAATAAAAGTTGGTACACGTGTTCACTAAAACCAACGAAGCTTATATACAGTACTAAATAAAATATGAATGAGAAATATTAAAAGGTGGCGAAGAAATTAAGCATCGAAACACTTAAACATGAGGGAACACGGTCAAACCTTACATTAAAAGCTACCACCGTTACTAATAATGAAGGTAACTGAATTTAAAAATTTTAGTTGTTGTTGTGAAAGGGTTGTTTGATTATGGTTATTTAAAAAAAATAAGAGGCAGTTTTAAATAAGAGTGTGGAATTAAGTTCTACTGTAAATAAATTTACTTAAATGGAGCAACGAATAGGAAATGAGTTACCATCATTGAAACTTTGAGATTTAGCCAAACGAATTGTTGAGGATTTGGATGCAAAAGACAACCATTGATCTTCTAAAAAAATAATGTGCAGGAAAATACGATGAAGCCAGGGTTTTTCCCCTGCTTTTTCCAGAGAATCTCGGTAGGAGGAGTTATGAGAAGTGAAATTTGGAATCAATGAAAAGTGTTTTTTGTATGACTACCACAAAATGAAAGTTAAAAATTATTAAATGAATGAATTTTCCTTGAAAATAAAATAACCTTTTCCTTCACAAAAGTGGTTAAAAATGTGAAAGTTTCCAGTAGTAATTATTAAATGAGTATTGGTTGAGTACTGATGTGTTTAACTTTATGGGGTATTTGTGTTTAACTAATGTGTGTAACTTTGGTATTGTTTTTCTTTGTAAAAAAAAGGAAACTAATTTTCATCAAGCTCCCTTTCCGAAATTGTTGTGGATGAGAGTCAACAGTTTTGTAGGTATGCGGAATTTGTGAAGCTATTACTCGGGTAACCTTTGGTATAGCATTTTATTAATTGTGCTTCAGCTGCCGCTCTGGTATGGCATCCATGTCAATGGCATATTTGCTGATGATTAATATTTTCAGTTATTAATCTTTTAATCTTACGGCATGAGTGAGATAGATTGGCACCAATCTATCTCATCCATGTTTACGGTAATTGTGTGTGTTGTTTAATGTACGTTTCTCATAAATGCGTAATTAAGATTGTGCTTGGCTTTCTAAAGGTTAAGAAATTTTGAGTGTTAAAAACACACAAACTCCTGATGTTTCATTGCGAGGCTTTGTCTCGCTTAAAAGGAAACGTTTTCACCACGACTGTGTGTGTTGCTGATTGTGGAGGCTGAAGTCCAGGATTTAGGATCCTTTGGTTGGATCCCGACCTTACATTTTCCTCCTGACGAATTATTTTAACATTCTCCTTTGATAGTTTAATTGAAGTTATTTTCATTAACTACGAGTTCTCGACTAATGACATCTTGACGATTTCTTCAACTGACTGATGGACGATAACTCTCCTTCCTTCTGCTCTCTTACGGTTCTTTCAGCATCTCATCAGAAAGCTGTGCAGATATTTTATTTCTACTTTGTAATATGAACTGAATTACGAAAGAGTGATTTAAGCTGACAGTTGAGAGACACTTAATGCAGAAATTAATCTCTATCGTCCGAGCTTTTACCTGCAGTCCGTATATAGCGCTCAAGGCCAAACTCACGTTGAACTCATGTTGAATTCATTTGAATGAATTCAACTAAGATAAAAAAAATTGGCAGAAGAGGATGTTCCTGTCATGCATACTGTTTTGACGAAATATTCCATCATTGAAATCAGAAGCTTAGTAAAGCATTTTGTGCCTAAACTTTGAAGCTTAACATTGTGGCTTTTTTTCGATAAACTCAATATTTATTGTACCCGTTGGGTATTTGAATTTACGTTGCATAATTTGGTCTGGATTTAACTGTATTCGAGAATAGTGCATATTATATTACTGATTGTAGTTAATCTATTTTAATAAATGTCTATGTAATATTTTAACATTCATGCTCATATATCGTGAACTGACTTTCTATTGTAGTGTTCAAACCAATTTAAAACTAAAATTCTAACTATCACTTCACTGTATATTAGTGCTTGAGCGAAGGCTATAACTACTATTTCTCTTACCCCAGATATTAAACCAGCGCTTTCTGGTATTAAATGTTAAATATTAATTTTACAGAAGGCTTTGGCAATTGTGTAGATCAACAAGTTTACCGAGTAGACAACAAAAAGTCCTGTTTTCAGAGTTGTGCACAATGGATTTCAATACGAAAAAGATTTCTCAATATCGCGATTTCATGCTAATGACTACTTATTACTGCTAGCTAATTCCACTTAGATAAAATAATTTATGAGACCGATATGCTTGAAATTTGACCTTCAGTTCATGTTTGCTTCCAATAGGTGCCTCTTATGGTTTGACATTTGAAGAGGTTTTAACACAAAAGATTTCAGTCATCTGCAATGCTATTTTCGTGAACGTTGGGAACATGCCATCTGTGATTAAAATAATTGCCTTCCATGGCCGAGTAACAATTCAGCCTCGGTTAACTAATTGTTTCCATTTCATAATTAAATTGAATTCTTATATTGTAATTGTAACTTACCGAAAACAAATTACTGAACAAAAAATGGCTTTGCCGTTTAGGCTAAATCATTAGAGCTCGTTTCTGTAGGGAACTAAGAGCTGTGAAAGCACACAAATGAAAACGGATTAGAGTTAAATCGAACGAAATGAACTGTAATTTGAACTACAATTGCAGGGAACAAGGTTGTTTTAATATTATTTAGAAGTAAAGCAATTTGTATTTTAATTGGACCCTGTCTATGAAAGTGTGTGGGTGTGTTTAATTTGTGTTTTATACAATCGTTTTGTTGTCTGGTCTTTGTTTTGTCTTAGTTACTGCAGGTTTGTGTTTTAATTCTGTTTCGTTTGAGTGGTTATGTGTGTGTTTTGTGTGTGCATTTGTAATGTCTGCAATATGCAGGTTGTTTCTTGTTATAAGGGTGTTTTCAAATTTCAGGGAACAAGGATTGTTTTTATTCCTTGGTTATATCAGAAAGTGAACGCAGTTTGTGTTTAAGATGGGCCCCGTCTGTGAGTGTGTGTTGGGAGGGGGGGGGGGACATGTTTAATATGTGTATTATACAGGCGTTTTATTATTTGGGGATTTCGTTTGTTTGGTTTGTTCCCTAGAATAATAAAGTTCAAATTAAAGTTCGTTTCGTCCGTGTGAACTCTAATCTGTATTTTTTTTGTGCTTTCGCAGTTGTGAGTGCCGTAAGGATACCACCACTAATACTTTTTTCTAAACGGCTAAGCTGTTTTTGTTTGTTCCATTAATTTGTTAGCTTTTTTGGCTTCCTTTTTTATTGTCATTTGTACGGCTTGGTTTGTCACGTGTACATTCATTCTCAGCGTAGTTTTGTTTGTAAAAAAAAAAAAATATTTTAATTGAGTATTTATGTCCATGTACCGTTCATGCTTTGTCCCATGTATGTTGCTTGATGGCAACACACTAGCGTGTGTGTAGATTTTGCGTGTGTCTTTTCATAATTGAGTCATAGTTGAGCCTTATTGTAGCGTGTAGTTGTAGTGATCGTGGCAAACAATCGAGGTAAACAATTAAACTGCCCTCTTGAAGCACGCAGTCAAGAACTGAATAAGTCATTCAGTCAGGTCGGCTGCCCAATTTTGAGGCCGTTAGGAGTAAAAATGGATGATTTAAGTGAAAACCAGCATCTTCTTACTTTGGTTCTCAAGCATCATTGCTTCTTGTTGGAGTGAGCGGTTGTAATCTAATCTTGTACGCCACGCCTCTTTCTTGCACCACTGTTATATGTTGCACCATTGTAACATTTTCGCAAAGTGTTTGGTGTGCAGCCGAGATGGCAGCAAGGAGTATTGCCAAACGTTACGTTTTTGGTGAGTAAATATTGTGCCGTGCATCACGAAGTCTCTGTCGGAGAGATGTGTATACAGTAGAGGGAGAATGAGAAAGATTTTCTGCCAGACTTGGACTCTTGTCAAGGTCCTTTATAAGGACCTTTTGCACAAAGATTGTTTTGAATTCCTGGTGATTTTGGTCTGTGCTCAGCAGAAAGGAAGGCCGTACTTAAGAGAGCATTTTCCCTCATTGTTGGTGAACATTGTACCACTGGACTAAATTGTTGCCTTAGGACCGCTAAGAGTCGACAATGTGAATGTAGTAGCGTTTAAAGACAAAATCAGTAAATCAGTTTGTTGGGTGGCCAATTTCGGAACAATTAATGGCTTCTACTGTCTTAGACCCGTGTGTGTATGCAAGGTGTTTTGGCTACCCTATTTTGTGGACGAGAATGAAATTGAGGATGCATTTCGGGACTTGGGAAATGTCCTGAAGATTATAAGGGAAAAATCGAAATAGGTCTTCTGAGGCACAGAATGGCTAAAGCATTGACAACGTTCTGATATGCTTTCTGTAAATAGTGCCCCAGTTCTTATTGCGGTCTAATAGACTGCTGAGATACCTGCATTGTCAAAAACAGGACCACATCCGCAGTATATACCCGTTAGTGAAGTGCGTCTAGTGCAGTTCCTTCCATGAGGCTCTGAGACATTTTTTGCGGCAGTGGGATCGAAAAATAAAACAGTCGAATTTCATAGTGATGAAGACCCTGATATGCAATGTTGATATTCCTGTCAACGTGCCTGTTGATCTGCCCGCTGATGTGCCTGTCAATGTGTCAGTTGGTGCCTTGTACAAGCTAGATTCCACAGGGAGTGCCAATCGAGTATGCCATGTCTGGTGGGAATGCAGAGTCGAGTGGAAGCTCAGTGTCGAGTCAACTCACAGTGTCAAGTGAAAGCACAGAGCGAAGTGATAGCCCTTTAGCCCTTTGCCAGTTGATAGGTCAGGCATGTGTGTCAGTCATTCTTTTGATCCATTATATCAACTGTTGAAGAATCGGATACCCAAGTGACAAACTTGTCAGTTGGCACCTCGAACTTGAATAGACAAAATTTTGCACTGCAAGTTAGTCGGAAGGGCCTCCAAAGAGAAGCTTGCTGTGTCTCCTCCTTTGGTGGGAGCAAGTGTAAGGTTGTGGAGTCCACTAATCCGTAAACAATTTTGACTCTCGACCAACGGAAGATGGTTCAATTATATCTGGCTCTTTACATTTCGTGGTCAGAAGATTCTGATGCTGTTTTGGCTCTCGGCTGTTCCGGGGATGATGTACGGACTCCATCGACTTGAATGAAATGTCTTGTGGTCTGAAAGTTTAGAGCAGCAGTAAAAAAAGCAGCATTAACAACTGCTTCAGGATGCCAGGGGCATTTTGGGCAAAAGAAAGGAATCGGACGGTTGAATCCTGGTTTGTTTTTGCCACACGAAAGTGGAAAATCGGCGAGTGATAACTAGTGCACCTACGTGTATCTCAGTTTATATTTTGTTATTGAATATTAATTATTAGTGTATTGAAGTTTGATGTTAGTTTATTAGTTTGTTTCGGGCTGATGACTCAGTAGGTTTTATCTCGTAAATTAACTATTCATTCAGTTTCTTTTGAAGGTCCACAATAAGTAACTCAATCAATCAAACAATCCGTAACCTTTTTTTGAAAACCTTCTCACGTGCAAACGAACTCCGATAAGCACTGCCTGCCAGCCGTGCTAACAAACTAACGTAAACTTAACTTTTTATGCTCTGTTTATGTTTTACAGTTAAATGCAATACAACGGTTACTTTATTCAAGGTATAATTAATCAGTGACCTAATTGCACCAAATTTAAGATTTTCTTTAGGCCGTTCTAGAAATGGTTTCCAATTACATTTTCATATAAAGAATGTCAAAAAACATCGAAAAACACCAAAAGAGGTGATATGATAAAAGAGGTGAGGATGTGATACCAAAGAGGTGAAACACCAAAAAACATCAATCACCAAAAGAGGTGATTGTCAATTAGTTTGAGTGATTACGGTGTGGACCGCAAACTTGGTGGCAGCTATTTTGCCCCTGATATTACTACTTTCTATGGCAAAAATTTGATGGGTCCTTTTACCGTTATGAATTTTTTTTGTATGATAACTGTTACACGTACAATTTCCGCCTAGCTTTTGGCTTGAAGCTGACTACAAGATCTAGTGTAATGCACCGCAACTGTGTGTAAAATGGATTTTTTGTTTTGTTTGTATACAACCATGAATTTCTCAACGTAATAATATCGCAAGGGATAAGACATTGAAAGATTTCAACAGAGCGGTAGATGGAATCGTATGTTTATGGGAGCCCATTACCTTTATTAACAGGGTGAAGGGGCTTCAAGTTCCACCCCAGATCACGATTCCATGTTGAAAAAAAAACACTTGCACCAACGCCTGCGCATCATTGCACCAACGTGAACGTGCACACGCACGTGTGGGTGTGTGTGTACGATCTCGTGCATTCATGACTGCGAGGGTGCGTGTGTGTGTGTCCGTGCGTGTTGGGTTTAATGCTGTTTACACTGCTCCACGGCTTTGTTGGTTGAAGCAATCCTACGGAATTGTGTAGAAAGTAGTTACGCCGCAGTGCGGATATTTCGATTCGTTCTGTTGACGAGGTGTCAAGTCGGGAATACGTGCAGCAGCTACACAAGCTTAATGTGGGTAGAATTCTGCAATTCAGTGATCTTCTTGTGTTGAGCTTTGCGTAAGCCTTACTTGCGTGTAGATTTGGTTGAACTTTTAGAGTACATTGTTATGGTGATGGACATTTATGCGATGGTCTGCGGCCTTGCAGTGCTGGAAACACCGGTTCTCGTCAGATCACCGAAGTTAAGCAGCATTGGCCCCGATTGGTACTTGGGTGGGTGACCTCCTGAGAATCCATTCCGGGTGTTGCAGACATAGGGCCTTAGGGCTTCGTCGGGCAGATGACCGGGTGCGGTTAACGCTCGCTAAAATCCTTTGACCCTTTTTATGCGATGGTCTCTCTCAGATTGAACAAAGTTCGAGGCACTTTTTAGTAGTGTAACAAGCAAGAGTCATGTACTTTCGATGGATATTGTCTCTATCATGGGTACCCGTGTGATAAGATTGTTGTCTGCCGTCTTCTTAGGCTGCAGCATTATATCGAGGATAAAGCGCTTGTGCAGGTGTTTGCGTCATTGGGGAAGGTTGAGGAGGTCTACAGGTAGGACCTTTACTAAATCCAGGATAGTCTGTTTTCACCTAAAGAGCGAGCTCTTCTTGACTCATATTCCAGACATTGTTTTTATGGATGGCCTACAGTCTCTTGTCGCTGTTCCCAACCGGCCTACTTTGCTTATACAACTGTTCAGAAAGTAAAGGATTGTAACAGACAAGTGTGTTTTGCTGGACGGTAATGCCTTTTTAATTTAAAGGTCAAGCTCAGACATCACGAAAATTAGTAAAGTTAAACAGTAATACAATTATGAACTAAACATTTTGCTTAAAATTATCACCATTTCTAACAGAGCATCAGGAGTGTTTGTATTTACTTACAAAAAACTGAAAGATTTACATTACCGTACTAATTTTTTGTTATTCTTATATTGCAGTCAGCAAAACTGATTTTATAAAGAAGTTTCCAACGTCAATTTACTAAGCTATAAAATACCGGAAAATAGCAAAAATTCGTCAGTTTCTGGGACAGAGCCCACACAGTGCTCCTCCAGACACCCTACCTGTTCTTGGTTACTCCCTCAAATTATCCGAAATTGACCTGCATCGGAAGATTTTGCTGATAAAGTATTGTGTTGTGCAGCATTGCACAGCTGATTACAAAAAAGGCGTCTATTCGTGACAGTGCCTTTCTGCCGAACGTATTTTGTTTCGTCCCTTTCATTCTAGCATAGTCCTTATATGTACAGGGCATCCTACATGCTACAAGCTCGCGTTCAAGTCCGTGTGAGAAAACCCTTTGATTCCAGCCGATGTACTTTTATGCTGTTCTATTTTTCGTCCACTTGTTTCTAAGAATTCAAACACACCATTCTGTGTTTTGTTTCTTTAAAACAACTTCAAGGCCATCAAGATCATAAGAAATCTAAAAGGAGAAAACTCTTTCTCAAAAGAATTGTCACTCTAGAAATAAAATCAATTTTTGAAACCACAGACCGTCATCTACCACTTCATTCCTTCTCCCATTACCTTCGGGCACTTTGCAGTTAGCGCCCCACTGGACCAGCGATCCATTTTTGTAATGAACCCGTAGGGTTGTCCTCCTCCCCCTCCCCCTCGCTCTAATCACAAACCTCTCCAAGTCTCTGCGGCCCTACCTTTTTAATACAAGGTTATCCAATCGGAAACGGATGTTGAACAAAGCTGTCAGCATGATTTTGCCATAAAAGTGCTCAAACACGCCACCAGAGGGGATTGGCATTTGCTTTCCTCTATCCTTCCGATGCATGTAAAAGGCTCCATACGCCGGCTTCATAACTCCATTACGCCGGAACGTAATTGAACACTTGACTTAAGCGTAACGACCCTCCCATACTCTGGCGCTTTCGGAATTGGGTTATCGCTTTATTGATTTTTAGGTACACAAAATAATGCTGTAAACTGGTCGATCGTTTCGGAGAGCAGTTTTGACTAGCAGCATGGCGACATTTTTTTGAGTCTGGTGTCGTTTCGGTGTGATTTATTCATTTTTTCCACTTTCAAACGTTGTCGTGGTGTGTCGCTCTGCAGTTATGCACTTAGGCCATCTAAATAGCGACATTTAACGACGAATTGTCATTAGGTTAATGATAAAATGTGTTTATTACTTATATCATTAGAATGGAGATTGTACTGGGGATTGAATTGGGGATTGGGTGGGTAGGGAGGTAGGGGAATTGTTTGGGATTTGATCTAACACGTGACGCAGGCAAGGCCTTCGAGAGAAATGGTGGAGCCCGGGAGAAAATTCTTGGCCAGAGGTCCCTCCTCCAATATCATTTCGTTCCCTTTCTGGAACTGGCGTTGACACGGGGCCCCACTTTTGGGCTAAGAGTACCGGGACACGGGACAAAATGTCCCCCTCGTCCCTTTCTATCGACGGGTCAGGCCGCAGGTCACATCTTCCATCAAAAAGCACGGCTGGGCATAATTTACGAAACTCACGTGGCTGCCTTCAACAGCCCGTCAAATATATTGGACGAGCATTATTAAGCATTTGTGCTTCCCATCCATCAAACGTTACACTGCTCAACCAAACAAATTCCTTACTGCAGCATTACAAACATGAAAAAAAAAAAAAAAAAAATGCGCAATAAACTAATCAGTACATTATCATAAGAAACCTACGGCAGCCCATCTGCAAGATTACGTTAAACCTCCTTACAGGCTTTTAATATTTCGTATTTTCGCCATCGGGGGCAACACGTCCCACTAGTACAAATTCAAAATCTCTACTCCACTTTTCAGCATCGTTGCTTCTTTTTAGCACGACTTGGTCTTCTCTCTCTCTGTTTGGGTTTTATTTCTCCCATCACTTTCAGGTTTTATCTTGGGGTGAAATGCTTCTTTTTTCTTTTTTACTTTTACTTTGTGCATTTTTGACAATGCGCAGTGGTATTCGCTTGAAAACTGTTGCAGTGCGCGGCCAGGAAAACGTTTCAATATATTTTAATTATTTTGTTTTTCTGGTAAGCATCCACTGACTTTCATTTTCAGTATGCTCTTCAATGATGGAACGAAAACAGAGCGAAAATAAGAAGCTGAAGGGAAGGTGGTGGAGAGCAGGGGGACAACGAAAACCTGAGTCGGGGAAATGACTCAGTAGGAAACAAAGAGGCAGGACGAAACCATTCGAAAAGACATTTTCTTAATTTGCGGACAAAATAGCAACGACGGGATTCAGCCAGTCTGTGCCATTCTCGGCTTACCAGCGTTTTCCTTTTGCAATATTTAATTTAAAGTGTTGGAATTTAAGAAATGCGCAACCTATGCCATTTTCGTCTTCAAATGAGTATTTGAAACCGTATGTATTAAAAAAAAATAGATGTATGCATTACGTAGCAGAACTTACTCTAATTTTGAAAAATTTGGAGCCCCCTAAATATTTGGAGCCCCCAAACAGGGATCCCACCAAAATACTATAGTCAATTTCCCTTAGTTTTCCAGATTTTCCAGAGCAGATGAAGTCATTTTCCAGGCTATTTACCGTAATTTTAGGAAGGAATTTTTTTCACACATTTTACCAGTTTTGTGTTAAAAAGGCTGAAACTTTTGGATGGGAAATATATTATTTCAAATATTAATTTTTTCCCGAGTTTTCCAGGTTTTTTGTAAAAAATCAAAGAATTCCCTGAGTTTTCCCCGAGTTTCAAACGTACTTTAAATTCCCTGACTTTTCCAGGTTTTCAAGGTTGGTGGGAACCCTGCCTATAGGCGCACACCTACGTGTAAATGGACCACTGGCAAGCAACACGAGTCGGCTTTAATACATGCAGACAATTGCAAATAGTATACACGTTACGGAATACAGAGACAATAAACGTAATGGGCATCTCTTGCTACATAATGGAGAAATGATTTCACCTTCTTAGGTGACGTCATTCATGACCTGCCACTGTGAGCTGGCTTTGATTTTGTAGGGGAAGCAAATGTTGGAATTGTACTGGTTGAAAAATAATTTTTCCGGCCTCTAAACCTAGAAGTTTTGGTATCTTTGTAGTACCGATTTTTTTTTATTATGCCTACTGAGAAATTAGATGATGAAAAAAATTATGACTAATTTGTTAATATTTAGCATTTGTTTTGTTCCTATACTTATACTGATAACAAACTTAAACAAAAATATTTAAAAACAAGTTACAACTTTTTTAACAATCGTGCGTTAATCGATCAATTATGAATTCACTTACCAACGTGTTCTGCCTGATCTAGTCAACAGAAGTGAACATGAACGAATTCAGTCGGTTGAGGCATGGTTGAAAGTAAAGTAAAATAAAGTATGGGAGATGCAAAAGGCTAACACGAAGGTGCCCAACCCACCCAAGAAATACCCACAAAACAAAAACCACAGGCCACAAACAAAAACTACAAAACACAATCTAACCGTGCCTTGAAAGACTTCAGCGAAGAGCTGTGACCACAAAATATGGCAGAGTTCCATAGGGGGACAATTCTTTGGTTAAAAAGTGAAGCCTGATGATAAGATTGCAGTGAGTACACAGAAGCTTAGAGGCATGACAAGTGTATTAGTAGAAATGTAACAGAAATACTCAGATGGATCTATGTCCATGAGTTGGATAAGAATTTGGTAGGATGAGATTCACTCGTTCAAAGCATTTCTGAACAGTAGATAGATCTAAGTGCTGAAGACGATCCTGATGAGATGCCTAAGCATATGACACCATCTGGTTAAGCGGCACTGACAAGATTCAAGGTGTGAAAGGAACATGGAGTAACAGGGAATCTTCGTACAGAACACAGAATAAATGAGGAATAAGATGTAAGAAAGTAAATAATATTTAACGATTTTAGGTTTCGAAAAGCTTCCTTCATATTTTTTTGTTGAACGTGTCGTAAAGTAACCAAAATCTTATAAATTTGTTGAAATTTGGAAATACTGCATCCAAGCTTGAGTTTCACTGTAATTTCAAGACAAAGCTTATGACTCACTACTGAGAGGATCGGGCATTTGTAAGCGTCAGTCATTTCTGCATTGCATGCGTTGTTCTCAATACTTTAGTTCTTATTTTATGCACTTGTTAACTTATGATTACCATATAGAGAAATATCTAATGCATAATTTATTTTCCACCGTTTTACCTGACGGCTGCTGAAAAAACCACGTGGAGCAGCCGACCTCCTTGATCCCTGGTTAAAACACCACTGGGTCCATCTAAGCAGCTTGTGTCACACGAGCGAAATGATCGAACAAACCCTAACCCTTTCTCAATTTCTGTGTCTCTCTTTTTTTCTGTGCCTTACTAAACCGTGGACAATCATTTTTATGTGCTGAAGAACAAACAGTTCTTGATTAGAAAACAAATTACGGATTCTCTATCACCATCACTTCACCAACTGGTGGTTTCAGCATAGCGAAATTTTTCAAAGAATGAACAACGTGGTTTTGGTTCATCTACATCTATTCTTCTTTGATAGGATATTCGTATAAGACAGAACGTGGCATCAGTCCCTATGTGAACTGGACGAAATGTGTGGCAACGCAGCTATCACTGAAAAGAAGCAGGCCAGAGAGAAGCAGGCGAAAAGTTAAATTACAGCATCTTTTATTCATTTTTATTCCCTTTTTAAGAGCCATTCAATCTGTCAAGTCTTTTAGTTATATATTAATATTTGGTTTATTTTCCTGAATAATAATCTGAACTAATGTTGGGTTATTGATATCTGATTTAGTTTTAATATAATAATGCAGTTTGGCACTCATAAAAAGTGCGATAGAACAGCAGGGTTGTCGGCCACTTCAACTGTTCCATTTATATTACAAATTTATGAACTTACCTACCAAGCATAATGGATTAAAAAATTTTATTTCCTTTTTTCTCAATGGGTCGTGTAATATTCTGGTCTTTTCAAAAAATGTTCTTGGTCTACCTCATTTAAAAGCTGCCGAAAATTATTTATTTATTATTATTATTATTATTTTGCAGTTACCACATTCGAAGGAGGCGAGTTCCATGGATTTACTGCCCTTTGTCGAGAATGATGACCTACACATCTCTAGTCGTGTTGTCGGTTTGTTTAATTTATATATGAGTCTGCATTCATGGTTCGTCGTGATGGGATGTCTGTGTTGAGGACACTGCTTAAAATCTCGAAAGTGTTACATCCGCCTTAATATGTCGTAATTCCGAGGAATCCAGGTTCAATAGCTGTAGGCGGGTTTCATAAGTTTAATTTTTTCCTTCCGGTTAAAGATTTCGTAAACCTGTAAACCGTTTGAGGACCAAACCTGGTTAGAGTATCCCAATAAGGGGCATTGACCTTCATAATGAATTTTTTACTACGCAAGTGCAATGTACAGTTTGTTTTAGAGAAGATGAAAACCAAACTCCCAAACTTTTTCATCATGGTTACAGACGGTAGTTAGTATTTGCCATGTATTGCATGCACCTATTAGTGTTCCCAGTGTGGAAAGTTGTACATTTTGTACTTGTAAGGCGGAGTTGCCACTTGGTTGACCATCCACGTACACTTGTTATTGCTTTTTGTAGGTTGGCAGTATGTTTCAATATTGATGCAATGAGAATAAGGACGTCATCAAATTTGCTTTGTTCGCAGCTGTCTTGGTTACATGATAAATCAATTAAATAAATTTTAAAAAGTATTGGTTCACGAACCGTTCCCTGTGGAACTCCGCTGATATCTAATGTTGATGTTGTCGAATTTTCTCCCACCACGAATTGAGTTTGACCTGACAAAAATGCTCTTAGCCATCCCTAAAGTTGTTCCTTAAAACCATGACGGTCAGTTTAAAAAGTAGTTTTCGATGTATTACAGATTCGAATGCCTTCTTAAAATCGAACAAGTAGGAAATGTGGTGAGAAGATGCTTTATCTCTCGTGACGTGCCTACTCTTAAGTAAAGCCTTTAAAACCTATGTGCGGCCTATTCTTGAATATGCCAGCCCAGTCTGGTCTCCATATGATCTTAAAGACATCAAACATATTGAATCTGTACAGGGTTCGTTCACGAAATATCTTCCGGGATAATACAATTTGCCTTACGCAATGCGTCTTAGTAAGCTGGGTCTCTCATCTCTCGAGCTGCGGCAATTGCACGCAGATTTATGCCTAACATTCTCCATCCTACGGGGATTTGTTGATTTTGACCCAAAGCTTTTCTTTGTGGTTCGTGGCAATAGCTATACTAGGGAACACGTACTTAAACTGATGGTTACGCCTATAAAAAGAGACTGTAGAAAATATTTTTTCTCAAATCGTGTGGTGCACCCCTGGAACAGCTCAACATCGGAGGTGGTGGATTCTGCGAACTTACGTATTTTTAGACAACTTCTTAAAACAACCGATCTTGCAAGATTTTTAAAATGTTTGTTAATATGTGTTTGTTTTTAATATTTTTTTAATGTTTTTAATATGTTTTTGTTTTTAATATTTTTTAAATGTTTTTAATATGTTTTTGCTTTTAATATTTTTTAATGTTTTTATGTATATTACAATTGCTTCTTTTAGTCATATAATTGGTTGTATGTATCTTATTTCTCTTTTATCTAATGTATGAATATTATTCTTTTAATGTTGGACAGGTGTTAGCGGAACCTGACAGTCCCTTCCTGTTTTCCATTTTCCTCATTATGGAAATAAATATCTTTACTTACTTACATGCTAATCCATAATTAATTCCATTTAAAACGAAGCAGGAATTAAAATGTTAGCTTTTGTTAGTGATCCTTTCCAACCTTGCCATTTGCAACCAATGGTTGTCTTTGGAAAGTGTTTTTAGATTTACAAAATTTGTGGAGAGAATCAGTGGAACTTGAAGTTAAAATTTTTTTCTGCAAGCTTCTGGTATAGAAGAATTATAGCGGCCGAATAAATCTTGCTACTAATGTTAAACTTAAGAAGGATGGCATCTGATCTATTTGATTTGTACGTTCTCTATGCGTAAAGTTTTTTTTCCGACGGAGTTTGCTAATTACATTCGGATACTTATTCTTTGAACCAAGTTTGGTGTGTATCACTTTACTGAAATGTTTTATTTTGGAATTTATAATATTGAGGAAGGTATTCCAAGCTATCTCTATGTCGGTTATATTTCAATCACTATCCTCCAGTCCATCCATGAAAGTTCTTAAGAAGTCAGAATTTATTCTTTTGATGTTGGTTAAAAAACATAAACAAGGCTCATCGTTGGATGGGCCATGTACCAATTGATCAATAAAAAAGAATGACTGAAAAGGATATATCACCTGTTCCCCAATTCACGGGGATTCTCAACCCCTCCTATGATATTTGTTTCACGACCAAGATGCAGAGAGCATCTCATTCTCCCATTAAGTACTCCAAGTCCTGTACCAAAAATGTTTTTATGTGCTTGCGAAGAATGTCACGTGAGTAACGTTCTGAATGTTACGGGTGGAAGAGTACTTTTCGTCATTGTTGACTTTGGCAACAGGTGATTTTTTTATGTATATATTTCACGATAAGAGTGAAGTGGTATGTAAACTTATTACCGAAATTTGTCATATACAAACGGAGACTGGAAGAAATCGTGTGAAGCTTTTGACTGATGGTGTGATGACGTACCAGCACCATCAGCTGCAAGAATTCTCAAAGAGGAATGGAACCCATCACTGCTGCACCATTTTTGTGTTCTGCAAGGGAACGCAATTTGTGAACGAAGTCATCTCATTGTTAAAACAATGGAGCATGCACTTCTATCTACTGAAGCAATCTTGGGGCGAAGCTTGTCTTGAGACAGCATGACTACAAAATCAACTCACATTTCAGCATTGGATGATGATGTATCGCCAATTCAAGCCTGTGGTTTTACAACCACGTGCTTGAATTGGCGATACATCATCAGCTGACATCAACAAGTTCCAAACCTAACCTAGTGGGTACCTAGCGTATCATTACATTCCCCCCGGTGGTGCATCTGAGTAAATGGCTTCACCTGCCATTTACCTGGAGTATGATGAGCGTACCATGTAGTCAATCGTACCACAAACAAATTAGAAATGGAAATCGACATTAAATTTGTTGAGGATTGTAATGGGTCTAATTACTTGGGGTTTAATTCTATATCGTCTCTTTACCTTATTCCAGAAGTATCCGAGCTGAATCCAGAAGATTTAATGGATTCAGATTCAACTACGTCGTCTCGTAATTCCTCGCCCAACAGTTGTCTTTTTCACACCTCTTTCCTGTATTGCAGGTGGAATGCCTGGGCCCAAATCTATGAGGAGACCACGTTAGTCAACCCTTTTCAGGTAATTACCTTACCTGAGGGGGCGTTCAAATACTACGTCATCAAGAAATTGGCCATTTTCTATCCCCTCCCCCCTCGTCATCAATCGTCATCAACTGCTCAACCCCCCTTCAGTATTACGTCATTTCTAACTTTGCCCCCTCCCCTCAAGGGGGTGTTTTTCTCTGTACATCCACAGTTTTTCTGAAATCTTTTTTTTTTGCGTATTACAACCGTATTACTGGGATAGCGGTGCTTACGTCATCGACTGGCCATTCCCCCTTGTTAGCAATGGTCACCAGTAGCTGAACTCCCCTCCCTCCTTTCTGATGATGTAATACTTGAACGGCCCATGAAGAAGGTGGTGCCACATCAGTAACTCTTTCCACACCCAGTCCTCCTTGTGATCACTATAATCAAGGAGAAACTAGTATAGATAAAGCCATCAAAAAACTAGGCGGTAGTGTAATTCCTATACCTAAACCTCTCACAATACAAGAAGCAATGGAGGAGTGGGAACGACGGTACAGACGATCTGCATTTAAGCTCGGACTACATAATGAGAACGGCCTTTGCAAATAAATAAATTAATTAAAGGCTACGCTTTTATTGATGCCCAACCATGCTAAGTGGTGCGTTTATTGGCTATAGCTTAATCTAATTATTAACCAGGTAAAACCCTAGTAGTTAAACAGGTTTCTTTTATGGTTTCGTTCTTTTTTACTTTGCTTTCGTTTTCTTTCATTTTGGTTTCGTTATGTTTCGAATTACTTTAGTTTCTTTGCATTTTGCTTTAGTTTCTTTTCGTTTTGCTTTCGCCTACACAAGACACTAACTCGTTTCCAAACCTGTTCGTGTTTTATCACAAATAAGGAGGAAACCAGCTGATGACTTTCCGTAAACAGTAATGCTCGAATATTGCTGGTTGAAATGATACAGATGCAGACGTAATAATATTCTTGTCACCCTTTACTGATGTCAATATATTTTCTACACGTAATTTAGTACGCTTCGCTCATCCGCCGCGTTTCGCTGCGCTCGAGGAGGTTTCTTGTTGCAATACTTATGCGAAGACGGATAATTTCACACCAAAAACAAACAGTCAAATAATCAAGGAAATGATCAGTGAAGTACGCGTTTATCGTAAGGTTTCAATTCGTAAAAAAACGGTAACTGCGCCTACGCTTTCTTTTCTTTATAATCATTCGCCACATTTAATAAGATTAGATTCACCAGATTCATTCCGCCGCGTCTCGCTGCGCTCGAGGAGATTTCTTGTTGCAACTCATATGGTGCTGACGGACACTCCCAGCAAAAATATCATCAAACATAATGTTCAAGGAGGAGTGATTCAAATAATGCGGGATTTTCCAGTACAGGATAAATATTTATCCTACAACTTACTAAGAGTGTTTAAGAAAAAGTGCTGTCTGTGATAACAAACGCTGATTTCCGTTCGCTTCGCTCATTCAATCAGCGCAACCTACCCTACTACTTAATTAATGTATTTAGGGCAATGTGCTGTTCTGATGACAAACGCTGATCATCGTTCGCTTTGCTTACTCAATCAGCGCACACATTTCCTCAGAAACGTGACTGAATCATTGTAACACCGAGAACCTCACATCACATGTAATTTGTGTTAGTACTACACTTTACATAGGCTTTTTTGTTTCACTTTTTTAAGATTTTTTTTCTTTACGTCCTGCTCAGTGAAGATTTTTCCATCGGTTCCTTATCACCTCACTTTCTGATGACCCCTCAATAGGTGAAACAGCTGTAGAAATCAAGTGAAAACGCCACGGTTCCAATGATCTTTTATCCAACATAGAAAGTCATTACTTTGCACAACTGTATAAATATTTGGCTTACAACTGTTTCTCATAACAAACGATGATTTTCGTTCGCTTCGCTCACTCAATCATCGCAAACACTTCTTCATGAACGTGACTAAATCAATGTAACCACCAAGAACTACACATCACTTGGCGAAATCGCCACGGCTTGAATGCAAATTAGGCCTACAGAAGACACTAACTCTTATCCAAAACTGCTCGTGTTTTAACACAAATAAGGAGGGAACTGGTTGATGGCCTTACGTAAAAACTAATGCTCGAATATTGTTGTTTAAAATGATACAAACGCACACGTAAAAGTATTCCTGGCACGCCTTTCTGGTGTCAATATATTTTCTATACGTAATTTAGTATTTAGCATTTAATCTTTTTCTGTCTTTGTGTTGCTGCTAAACGATTATTCTCTTGTCCTAAGATTTGTCAGTTATTATAGAATCGGTGAATGACTCCAATTTTAAAACGAATAATAAAATAGTACTGCGAATAGCTACGCGTCTTTACTGAACAATAATTTAGTAACTCACTCCTCGTTGGTCCGTTGACGCCAGACCATTGTTGATGGACGTTCTGGACGGCTTCGAGGCTTTTACGAAAAAAATGTGGCAACAATCATGGCGTCATGTATTGTTGAGGCATTGTTGGGTGATTGTTGCTGATTGTTGCAAATGGTCATTTTTCGTTAATTTCGGTCATTTAGGACCCAGCTCGGACTTTAAAAATACGCCTACGCAAAGGACGGATTAATTTGCTTTCTTTTGACAAACTTCTCATTATTCCAGAGGAGGAGACGAACTACCCCAACCAACCAACCAAGCATAAATTGCATCTTTTTAATGAGGAGAGACTAGCGCAGTCGCTGGCTTCGCTCGTTCATTCCGCCGCGTATCGCTGCGCTCGAGGAGAATTCTTTGTGAAACTCGTATGGTGCTGACAAATACTCCTAGCAAAAATTATGAAACAAATGTTCAAAGAAGTGATCCGAATAATGTGCGCGTTTTTCTTAGTGCATCAGTTCATAATACAAGTGGTAAACAAAACTAAAAATGGTCATATAATACCATTCCAGAGTTGTAATGTAAGCATTCTGTATCTAGGCATATTTAGCCTATATTACTTACTAAATGTATTTAGAAAAAAGTGCTGTTTCCGATGACGAACGCTGATTTCGTTCCCTTCGCTCACTCAATCAGCGCAACCTCAGAAACGTGACCACCACCACAGCCGACCACCATGAGCCACACATCAACAGAACACGTCACGGTTTTTAGTTTAAACAAAACTAAAAATGGTCAAATAATGTCATTCCCTAGTTGTAATGTTATAATTCAGTATCTATACCTGTTGAACTTTTGGGCTGGGGCCAATGACCTTTTATCCAACGTAGAAAGTCGGTCATTTTCACTATGAATAAATATTTAGCCTATATTTCTTACTAAATGTATTTAGGAAAATATGCTGTTTCCGATGACGAACGCTGATTTCGTTCGCTTCGCTCACTCAATCAGCGCAAACATTACCTCAGAATCGTGACTGGAATCAATATAACCACTAAGAACCACACATCACTTGAAATTTTTGGTAGCACTACGCTTTACATGGGTTTTCTTGTTTCACTTATTTTAAGATTTTTTTCTCTTTACGTTCTGCTCAGTACAGCTTTTTCCATCGGCTCTATTTCTGATGACCCCTCACTCGGCGGAACAACTGCAGAACGTCAAGTGACAACGCCACGGTTCGAACGCAAGTTAGGCCTACACAAGACAACAACTCTTATCCAAACCTGCTCGTGTTTTAGAACAAATAAGGAAAGAACCGGCTAACCGACTTTACGTAAACACTAATGCTCGAATATTGCTGGTTGAAATGATACAGATACAGACGTAATAATATTCTTGGCACCCTTTACTGGTGTGAATATATTTTCTACGCGTAATTTAGTATTTAGCATTAAATCTTTTTCTGTCTTTGTGTTTCCGGTACTGCTAAACAATTATTCTCTTGTTCTGGATTTGTCAGTATATAGACTTTCAATGAATAACTCCAAGTTTAAAACTGGTAATAAAATAGTACTGCGAAAAGCTACGCGTCTTTACTGATTGTTACTGAGAACAACAATTTAGTGACTCGCTCCTCGTTGGTCCGTTGACGCCCGACTATTGTTGATGGACGTTCCAGAAAAAAATCGGGCTACAATCATGACGTCATGTATTGTTGAGGCATTGTTGGGTGATTGTTGCCGATTGTTGCAAATGGTCATTTTTCGTTAATTTCGGTCATTTAGGACCCAGCTCGGACTTTCAAAATACGCCTACACAACGAACGGGTTAATTTGCTTTCTTTTGACAAACTTCTCAAATTTATAGCCTTCTACTTTCAGAGGAGAAGATGATCATCCCCAACCAACCAATCAAGCACCCAAGCACCCAACCAAACATAAACCGCATCTTTTTAATGAGGAGAGATTAGCGGAGTCGCTCGCTTCGCTCGCTCATCCGCCGCGTCTTCTTCTTCTTTCAACTCATATGGTGCTGACAGACACTCCCAGCAAAAATAATCAAACATATGTTCAAGGAAGTGATCCAAATAATATGTGCATTTTTCCACTACAGGATAAATATTTAGCCTACAACTTACTAAGAGTGTTTAGAAAAAAGTACTGTCTCTCATGATAAACGCTGATTTTCGTTCGCTTCGCTCACTCAATCAGCGCAACCTACCCTACTACTTAATTACTGTAGATAGGAAAAAGTGCTGTTCTGATAATAAACGCTGATCATCGTTCGCTTCGCTCACTCAATCAGCGCACACATTTTCTCAGAAACGTGACTGAATCATTGTAACACCGAGAACCTCACATCACATGTAATTTGTGTTAGTACTACACTTTACATGGGCTTTTTTGTTTCACTTTTTTAAGATTTTTTTTTTTTTACGTCCTGCTCAGTGAAGATTTTTCAATCGGTTCCTTATCACTTCACTTTCTGATGACCCCTCAATAGGTGAAACAGCTGCAGAAATCATGTGAAAACGCCACGGTTCCAATGATCTATTTTTCAACATAGAAAGTCGCTCATTTGCACTACTGTATAAATATTTAACTTACTACTGTTTCTGATGACAAACGATGATTTTCGTTGTCTAGGCTTACTTAATCATCGCAAACATTATTTTCGTGACCAAATCAACGTAACCAAATCAATGTAACCACCAAGAACCACACATCACTTGGCGAAAACAGCTGCAGATATTAAGTGAAAACGCCACGGCTTGAATGCAAATTAGGCCTACACAAGACACTAACTGTTATCCAAAGCTGCTCGTGTTTTAGCACAAATAAGGAGGGAACTGGCTGATGGCCTTACGTGAAAACTAATGCTCGAATATTGTTGTTTAAAATGATACAAACTCCCACGTAAAAGTATTCCTGGTACCCCTTTCTGGTGTCAAATATATTTTCTATACGTAATTTATTATTTAGCATTTAATCTTTTTCTGTCTTTGTGTTGCTGCTAAACGATTATTCTCTTGTCCTAGATTTGTTCGTTATTATAGAATCGCATTTTAGAATCGCAATTTAGCAACTCACTCCTCGTTGGTCCGTTGACGCCATACCATTGTTGATGGACGTTCTGGACGGCTTCGAGGCTTCCACGAAAAAAATGTGGCAACAATCATGGCGTCATGTATTGTCGAGGCATTGTTGGGTGATTTTTGCTGATTGTTGCAAATGTCAATTTTCGTTAATTTCGGTTATTTAGGACCCAGCTCGGACTTTGACAATACGTCTACACAAAGAACGGGTTAATTTGCTTTCTTTTGAGAAAGTTCTCATATTTGTAGCCTTCTACTTTCAGAGGAGAAGACGAAGTACCCCAACCAAGCACCCAACCAACCAAACAAGCATAAATTGAATCTTTTTAACGAGGAGAGACTAGCGGAGTCGCTCGCTTCGCTCGCTCATTCCGCCGCGTCTCGCTGCGCTCGAGGAGAATTCTTGTTGCACTCATATGGTGCTGACAGACATTACCAGCAAAGATTATCAAACAAATGTTTAAGTAAGTGATCCGAATAATGTGCGCGTTTTTCTTAGTGCGTCAGTTCGTAAGCCAAATGATAAACAAAACTAAAAATGGTCAATTAAGTTCAATGTAGCAGTAGTGTTTCACGTATTTTCTTTTATCTAACGTAGAAAGTCGAAAATTTCCACTACCGAATAAATATTTATCCTACAACTTACTAAGACTGTTTAAGAAAAAGTGATGTTTGTGATGACAAACGCTGATTTTCGTTCGCTTCGCTCACTCAATCAGCGCAACCTCAGATACGTGACCTACCACCACAGCCGACCTCCATGAACCACACTTCAACAGAAAACGCCACGGTTTGAACGTCTACACAATACATTAACTCGTTCCCAAAGGCTGCTCATGTTTTACCACAAATAAGGAGGGAAGCGGCTGACGCTCATTTGGCTGATGATCAGTGCAGTACGTGTTTTTCGTAAGGTTTCGTAAACAAACGGTTACTGCTCCTACTCTTTCTTTTCTCTTTGTTTATACTCAGGCACCACAATTAATACGAATCACCAGACTAATTTTCATTACTGAATAAATATTTAGCCTACTAGTTACTAACTGTATTTAGGAAAAAGTGCTATTTCTGATAACAAACGCTGATATTCGTTCGCTTCGCTCACTCAATCAGCGCACACGTTTCTTCAGACACGCTACCGAATCAATGTTACACCACTTGTAATTTGTGTTACTACTACACTTCTTGGTTCTCTTGTTTTAATAATTTTTTTCTTTACATCCTGTTTAGTGCAGATTTTTCCATTGGTTCCTTACCACTCACTTGCGAAAACAGCTGCAGAATGCAATTAGGCCTACACAATGACACAAAACACTAACTGTTATCCAAAGCTGCTCGTGTTTTAGCACAAATAAAGAGGGAACTGGCTGATGGCCTTACATAAACACTAATGCTCGAATATTATTGCTTAAAATGATATAAACGCACACGTAAAAGTATTCCTGGCACCCCTTTCTGGTGTCAAATATATTTTCTATACGTAATTTAGTATTTAGCATTTGATCTTTTTCTGTCTTTGAGTTGCTGCTAAACGATTATTCTCTTGTCCTAGATTTGTCAGCTATTGGAGAATCGGTGAATGACTCCCAATTTTAAAACGGGTAATAAAACAGTACTGCGAAAAGCTAGGCGTCTTTACTGATTGTTACTGAATACAACAATTTAGTGACTCGCTCCTCGTTGTGTCCGTTGCCGCTAGACCATTATTGATGGACGTTCCAGATAATTTCGAAAAAAATTGGGCAACAATCATGACGTCATGTATTGTTGAGGCATTGTTGGGTGATTGTTGCTGATTGTTGCAAATGGTCATTTTTCGTTAATTTCGGTCATTTAGGACCCAGCTCGGACTTTGAAAATACGCCTACACAACGAACGGGTTAATTTGCTTTCTTTTGACAAACTTCTCATATTTGTAGCCTTCTACTTTCAGAGGAGAAGACGAAGTACCCCAACCAAGCACCCAACCAACCAAACAAGCATAAATTGAATCTTTTTAATGAGGAGAGACTAGCGGAGTCGCTCGCTTCGCTCGTTCATTCCGCCGCGTCTCGCTGCGCTCGAGGAGATTTCTTGTTGAAACTCATATGATGCTGACAGACACTCCCAGCAAATATTATCAACATATGTTCGAGGAAATGATCCAAATAATGTGCGCATCATTTTTCCACTACAGGATAAATATTATAATAATAATAATAATAACCTTTATTCAAAGAGTGTTGCCGAAGGTCTATAAAAGTCCTTGTTTGGCTACACATTTAGACAATTTCACAATCAAGATAAAGAAAAATCAATACAACAAAATTAAATTAAGCCTACAACTTACTAAGAGTGTTTAAGAAAAAGTGATGTCTCTGATAACAAACGCTGATTTCCGTTCGCTTCGCTCATTCAATCAGCGCATCCTACCCTACTACTTAATTACTGTAGATAGGAAAAAGTGCTGTTCTCATGACAAACGCTGATCATCGTTCGCTTCGCTCACTCAATCAGCGCACACATTTTCTCAGAAACGTGACTGAATCATTGTAACACCAAGAACCTCACATCACATGTAATTTGTGTTAGTACTACACTTTACATGGGCTTTTTTGTTTCACTTTTTTAAGATTTTTTTTTCTTTACGTCCTGCTCAGTGAAGATTTTTCCATCGGTTCCTTATCATTTCACTTTCTGATGATCCCTCAATAGGTGAAACAGCTGTAGAAATCAAGTGAAAACGCCACGGTTCCAATGATCTATTTTCCAACATAGAAAGTCGCTCATTTGCACTACAGTATAAATATTTAGCTTACTAGTGTTTCTGATGATAAACGATGATTTTCGTTCGCTTTGCTCACTCAATCATCTCTTCAGAAACGTGACTAAACTAATGTAACCACACATCACTTGGCGAAAACAGCTGCAGAAAACGCCACGGCTTGAATGCAAATAAGGCCTACAGAAGACACTAACTCTTATCCAAAGCTGCTCGTGATTTAGCACAAACAAGGAGGGAACTGGCTGATGGCCTTACGTAAAAACTACTGCTCGAATATTGTTGTTTAAAATGATACAAACGCCCACGTAAAAGTATTCCTGGCACCCCTTTCTGGTGTCAATATATTTTCTATACGTAATTTAGTATTTAGCATTTAATCTTTTTCTGTCTTTGTGTTGCTGCTAAACGATTATTCTCTTGTCCTAGATTTGTCCGTTATTATAGAATCGGTGAATGACTCCAATTTTAAAACGGATAATTAAATAGTACTGCGAAAAGCTACGCGTCTTTACTAGACAACAATTTAGTAACTGGCTCCTCGTTGGTCCGTTGACGCCAGACCATAGTTGATGGAAGTCCTGGACGGCTTTGAGGCTTCCACGAAAAAAATGTGGCAATCATGACGTCATGTATTGTTGAGGCATTGTTGGGTGATTGTTGCTGATTGTTGCAAATGGTCATTTTTCGTTATTTCGGTCATTTAGGACCCAGCTCGGACGCCTACACAAAGAACGGGTTAATTTGCTTTCTTTTGACAAACTTCTCATATTTGTAGCCTTCTACTTCCAGAGGAGAAGATGAACTACCCCAAGCACCCAACCAACCAAACATAAATTGAATCTTTTTAACGAGGAGAGACTAGCGGAGTCGCTCGCTTCGCTCGCTCATTCCGCCGCGTCTCGCTCGAGGAGAATTCTTGTTGCAACTCATATGGTGCTGACAGACATTGCCAGCAAAAATTATCAAACAAATGTTTAAGGAAGTGATCCGAATATTGTGCGCGTTTTTCTTAGTGCGTCAGTTCATAAGCCAAATGATAAACAAAACTAAAAATGGTCAATTAAGTTCAATGTAGCAGTAGTGTTTCACGTATTTTCTTTTATCCAACGTAGAAAGTCGATCATTTCCACTACTGAATAAATATTTATCCTACAACTTGCTAAGAGTGTTTAAGAAAAAGTAATGTTACTGATGACAAAAGCTGATTTTCGTTCGCTTCGCTCACTCAATCCGCGCAACCTCAGAAACGTGGCCTACCACCACAGCCGACCTCCATGAACCTCACTTCAACAGAAAACGCCACGGTTTGAACGTCTACACTAACTCGTTCCCAAAGGCTGCTCATGTTTTACGACAAATAAGGAGGGTAGTGGCTGACGCTCCTTCGGCTGATGTGATCAGTGCAGTACGTGTTTTTCGTAAGGTTTCAGTTCGTAAACAAACGGTTACTGCTCCTACTCTTTCTTTTCTCTTTGTTTATACTCATTCGCCACGTTTAATAAGATTCACCAGATTAATTTTCATTACTGAATAAATATTTAGCCTACTACTTATTAACAGTATTTAGAAAAAAGTGCTGTTTCTGATGACAAACGCTGATTTTCGTTCGCTTTGCTCACTCAATCAGCACACACATTTCCTAAGAAATGCTACCTAATCAATGTTATACCAAGAAACACACATCACTTGGAGTTTGTGTTACACTTCACGTTGGTTTTCTTGTTTTCTCTTATTTTAAAAAATTTTTTTCTTTACATCCTCCTTAGTGAAGAATTTTCCATTGGTTCCTTACCACTTCACTTTCTGATGATCCCTCACTTGTAAAAAACAGCTGCAGAATTCAAGTGAAAACGCCACGGCTTGAATGCAAATTAGGCCTACACAACGACAAAAGACACTAACTCTTATCCAAAGCTACTCGTGTTTTAGCACAAATAAGGAGGGAACTGGTTGATGGCCTTACGTAAAAACTAATGCTCGAATATTATTGTTTAAAATGATATAAACGCCCACGTAAAAGTATTCCTGGCACCCCTTTCTGGTGTCAATATATTTTCTATACGTAATTTAGTATTTAGCATTTAATTTTTTCTGTCTTTGTGTTGCTGCTAAACGATTATTCTCTTGTCCTAGATTTGTCAGTTATTATAGAATCGGTGGATGACTCCAATTTTAAAACGGATAATAAAATAGTACTGCGAAAAGCTACGCGTCTTTACTGATTGTTACTGAGAACAACAATTTAGTAACTGGCTCCTCGTTGGTCCTTTGACGCCAGACCATTGTTGATGGACGTTCTGTACGGATTCGAGGCTTCCACGAAAAAAATGTGGCAACAATCATGACGTCATATATTGTTGAGGCATTGTTGGGTGATTGTTGCTGATTGTTGCAAATGGTCATTTTTCGTTAATTTCGGTCATTTAGGACCCAGCTCGGACTTTGAAAATACGCCTACACAAAAACGGGTTAATTTGCTTTCTTTTGACAAACTTCTCATATTTGTAGCCTTCTACTTCCAGAGGAGAAGACGAACTACCCCAACCAAGCACCCAACCAAACAAGCATAAATTTAATCTTTTTAACGAGGAGAGACTAGCGGAGTCGCTCGCTTCGCTCGTTCATTCCGCGTCGTCTCGCTACGCTCGAGGAGCTTTCATGCTACAACTCTTATGCTGCTGACAAACATTCCACATTTAAAACAA
>JAHWFP010168211.1:0-10783 GCA_023313725.1 Lithobius niger | reverse complement strand
TGAGTTATATTTATGCCAGTGGAGGATGTGGTCATAGCGATTAAGGCACTTTGCCAGTGATCTGGGGCGAATCGGGTAGCCGGTACGAATCCGGGTCATGCCACTCCAACGAAACATTAAGTGCATAAAGGTGGCTTACAGACCAACGTTATTTCTAGTGTATAATTTTCGCTGATATCTAATTTCCAATTTTCCTGAATATTATTTACAGCGATTTGTGTCTATTTATTTCTCATTCGATGAGCCAATTGAGTGTATGATTTGTATTCCCTCTCCTTTGCCTAAAGCCGAGAATAATCGGTCTAATGGAGTCCTGGTCAGGGGTATGACCTTAAAAACGGGTTCAGTGAGTATCTTTTTGCCAGTGGAGGATGTGACCATAGCGTTTAAGGCGCTATGCAAGTGATCTGGGGGTGAACTGGGTAGCTGGTTCGAATCAAGGTCATGCTACTCTGATGGAACGTAAGGGCATAAAGGTGGCTTACTGAACTACGTCTAATGTATAACTGGTGAGAGGGCAAAGACGGGTTGTAGTGGTTGTTTGTCTGGCCTTCGGGTTCGAAGACAGCTATTCTAAGCCAGTTCATGGTAGCAACACAGGCGGTGAGCTGTGGGTCCTCCTCTTCAGGCTTTTTAAGGATCACTGTTCTATGCTTGTGTCGAGCTGTTAGACCAGTGGCAATACTAATGTTGAGCAGTGGGTCCTCACCTTCGGGCTTTTGCAGACATGCTGTTGTAAGTGGTTGAGCTGTTGGCTTTGTCCAATCTTCTCCGGTGTCCTTCAACCGAAAAAAACTGATACAACCCCTCTCAGGGTGTAAAGCTGCGGATAGCATCATCTGGTCAGCCAGTGGCAAGACTGAGCTATGGAACAGTGGGTCCTTGCCTACGTGCTTTCATGTGTGCTGTTCTCGACTTTGGTCGAGCTGTTGGGCCACTGGCAATTACTGGCGGTGAGCAGTAAGTCCTGGCCTTCAGACTTTTGCAAGTATGCTGTTCTAAGCAGGGTGTGCACTTGGCCCTTTGCCTCGGGACTAGTGGCAACCAGACACTACTTGAGATGAGCAGTGGGGTACTCGCTTCCGCGATTTTTCAGATACGCTGTTCTGAACTGGTTACGTAATTGGAACCCATCTCAATGTCTTGGAGATCATGGGATGACCCAGATTGAAGTGACGCCAGATTTCGCTTAGCATGAGCAGTGGGCATCCTGGAAGAGTCCTCTTATCATTGCTGGCAGTTGGTCTATTAGCTCTAAAAATGTTTAAGCATAACAATTACGGATGTAAGCCAAAAAAATAACTACTGATTTAAAGTTACATTTACGATATTAAGACTTGTAAACTGTTAGCATTGCATTAATACGTAGAAAAAAAATTGCTAGCATTCGAAAAAATGCAACCTGGAGGTGCTTTTAAATGTCTTAGTACGATGCTAATAGATTACATGTATTTTTCTTGTATCTTTTTCTTTAGAGAATTTAGTTTATTTAAGGCTTCCATTCATATTTTACACATCTTAGCGCATTTTATTGTTAATATCTGTCATTTTTTTGCATGTCCACAACAAGATTAAGAACAACAAGAATATTGTAATAATCTTAAAATATCTATTATGTGATAAGCAATGCAACATTAAAAATCGTTTCAATGGTTCAATCGCTAGGTGACAGATAAATCCCCAACAAGAACAACGACAAAGAGAATATATGATTGTAGTCATGTTAAAACAGCATTAGCAATACCACGATACTTGTTTATACCTACATTTTAAGCTACAAAAAGTAAATATCGGTTTATTGGGTCGATCTCTAGGTGACAGCAAAATTTTCCAAACAAGTGCTACAAAAAAAAAGAAGAGTAATGTTGTCAAAATAAATTAGCATTCGAATGTCCTAGTTCTTGTTAATACCTACAGTCCTACATTTTAAGCTATAAAACTTTAAATTCAACTCATTGCTTCAATATCCAGTTTAGGGCAAAGACCCCCAACAAAAAACACAAGAAGAAGAACAGCACAATAAATAGCCATGCTGTGGAGGTTAAATGGTTCGATTATTGTCATTAAAATTGTTAATGCAGTAAAATAGTTATGATACGACCCCAAATAACAAATTTCTTTGGTCTATATCAATTTTGGGGAAAAACTATAAGTATTTCAAAATTCAACAATTAACAAGGAAGGTCAGACTGACGCTTTCATAAGGACTGATAACATTAAACAGTCCCTGAGACATTTTTCCACACTTCCATCTCCAAGAATTGTAATGAGCAGGTTATTAATCAAAGGCAGAATCAAAGGCTTTTTTCGGCAACCGTAACACAGCAGATGACATGGAATGACAGCATAGGTGGAGTGAGTGATATGATTACATTTATTATATGATTCAATGAGATTTGTCAAACAGAAACCGGGAAAACGTAGTTTCTTCTGTTTGATAAATCTCATTGAATCATATAATAAAATAATGTAATCATATCACTCACTCCACTTATGTTGTCATTCCATGTTATCTGATGTGTTACGGTTCCAAAAAAGCCTTTGATTCTGTCTAATTGTAGTTTCACGTCAATAAAGTGACAATAATACACAAATTGCAGTGTTTGGAAGCTACAGTGCTTCCTTATCAAACAAACAATACAACTCCAGCAAATTTCAGGGGGTTAATAAACATTAAAATTCCCTAGAAGAGGAAAGAAACAAGAAACATGAAATAAAATAAATAAGTAAAAAGTATGCAGCAGTAGGTTGTGGTTCATTCTTACTCCTCTCTTCCACGCATGGTTTGCAGGAAAAAAGTGAAGGTCCCTTACTGCCAGTTTCTGCACTGCCTTAGCTCCGTATTTTAAGGTTTTTAAGTTATTTTAGTTCATTTGACAAGCATTGCTTATTATCCGTATCTATGGAATTTTAATGTGTCTTATCAATATCCGAGAATATATCTGGATTCGAATTATCACCTCGATAACACAGAAAGACGCCTTAAAAGCGTTGGAATTGCGTATTTATTATTTCCGTTATTGACTTGACACAACTATTTTCCATCTTAGTGACTTTCTTACTTGATTCTACCTTAAATAAAAAAAAATACTTTAGACTTATTCATAACAATTTTCGAAAATCTTTGGTTGTTGAATTCATACCTTTTCAATACCAGCATTTAACGGTGTCTGTTAGCAGCGTTACAGTTGAGTTTCCTTTTCACTATTTTACTTCCTGAACTCTTCTCAGCTATAATCTCTTGCAATAGTCGTTTGAATTCAACTATCTTACTGTGAAGGTCGGACATGCCAAAGGCACTGTTATGCTAATGGAAATACCATGCAGGAAAAACAATACGCACAAAGTAAGATATCGTAATAATAAACTAGGTTGCAGATTTGTAACGAAATTTGCATTGTATGTCTTAATAAATAGTTGTCTTAAATACTTCTAAATTATATATTTGAATTGTACGTCTTACCTATCGAAATAAATTGAATACATTCAAATAATTTCGATATTTCTATCATAAATGAATAGTGTGAAAAATAATACTTGCCAAGCCTAATATGTGTAGCGAACTACTGAAATTATAAACCAATTATGCTTAATACCACTACCACAGCACTATTATTCCTATTACCGAGCAAATACTTATTCTGTTGTACTATCCATCTCTAATTCCCTATTGCCCTTAATTTAACACCAATTATTGTTTTTCACAAGTGTTACAAACATTTTAATGAGAAAATTTATTTTTGGTTGGTTTTAGGATGCCTTACATGCAAGAAGCTCCCTACCCAGAATGTGTAACACCTCATGAACAATACCACATGCGCACTATTGCTACACGAAAAATTCTAGATCAAGTGAAGTTCGATGCCTACGATGACTGCCTCTGTCCCAGAAATTGCAAACTTATCTCTTTCACTCCCGTGTCAAAAGAAAGCGTCCCCAGCTCTGTATATTCCCCTATTTATGGTTCATCATCGAATTACTCAGTAATTGAAGTAAAAATTCCTGATAATTGCTATACTGTGAATGAAGAAATAGCATCTTATACTATTTTCAAGTTGTTGTCTGATTTAGGAGGTGCTATTGGCTTGTATTTTGGAATAGGAGTGCTGCACATGTTGGAAGTAGTAACAAGTGCAATACGAAAACTATTGTATTCATTAATGCCTGGCAAACGGAAGTTTACCCATTTTACTAAAAACCCTCGTAGCTTCAAAAGAGTAAATGAAAAGCTGGTTCTTTATTAAACAGGGTGTCCACAAAGTCCGTATACACTTTTGAAAATTTATAAAAAGAAAGCAACTAACCATAATAACAAACGTTTTTCAATAACGGAAAATTGGATATCTTACGTTTTTTTAGTAGCTACTATATTTCAATATGAGCCATGTTTGTTGCTCTTAAAACGTCTCAACCAGAACTCAAACTCCCCGTGTTCTTTTTCAACGGTTAATCAATGAATCGTTTAACCCAATTGTAATCAGATTTTGGGTTGGCAGAGTCTTCTTAAACTCTTCGTTTAGCTTCTTCTTACCAATGATTACTGAGTTGATCTTGTCCACAAAACGTACTTAATTTTCTCACCTATCGGCTGGCTTACATTGTTGCATCGAAACAGTAAGCGTAGTCTGCTAACCAGACACGTAAATATGCGTGAATGCTTCTGCATGAGTGGTACTTCCATCTAATGGCCGCTAATAAAAAACTTGGTTGCCTGTGCCTTCTCAGGGTTAACACCCGAATTCAAGGATATTTAATGGAATACTTTTTTAACCACAAAAGGGTTTACTCCTATTAAGGCCGTAAGTGTTCAGTGCTGGCAACTTACTGCGATCTGGAGTTAAGAAATGGCCCTGGGGCCTATTTTTTTGCCACTACAAAGCACACGGGAGTTTTAGAGACTAACAGGCGAGTGTACCAAAAAGGCCTTCAACTACCAAACAAAGAAGGGGTTATAGTCAAAGTATCTCGCACAAACTAACCATTAAGTTTATTCATAAATCAGTTGCGTATATTTATACATGTATTTAACCTTTTTATGCATTTTTATTCATGTTGATATTCATACATTAACTTATTAGTGTGCGTCTTTTTTGTTGATTTTGCCATCTACTTCATGCTGTTTTAGTTTCATTTAGCCTATACTTTTTAGTCTTCGCTCTGCGTGTTGTGATGGAATCATTCAGGTAGTTTTAAAGACACTCTATTTCATTTATTAATAGAACATATCTAAATGCAACATTTTGATTATCTATACGTTTCATATCCGTGGAATTACAATAGCAAATCTGTTAGTGGTACACTGTGTAAATTAGATTTAGTTCGATAGAAGCTAATATGTTTGTGAGTGGTTATCATTGTTGCTGCAGAAATCATCTGAGCTACTCGCAAAATATGGTTAATATAACTTCAATGGATGATTCATCTATTAAAGCGAGACTGCAGACTTGAAAGTACACTATGCAACTCCTGTAAAGAATATTTGTTACTGTGTAATGTGTTGCCTAACGAATGAATAAACTAATTTGTCCTAGAGCACAATTCTATTTCTCTTCTGTGTTTGTACAAGACCCTTGTATGTTCAGGTTGTATCTAGTTATCAACACTCGAAACCAGTAATCATTATAGTAAATTTAGTTTCATCAAGACAAACAAATGGAATTTTACCTAAACTTAGCTCATAAATTTAATTTCGTTTTTCATTTTTTCGGATATTTAATTATTTATTGCTGGTTTTATATGGCTCTCACTAATTTTTCCCCAATTATTGTTCCACATTGACGATTGTCACTTATTAAGTACCAGGTTAAAAGACCATCTGAGTGCTCAACACACTCAGCTGGCTGTGACTGGCTGATTCATCACTAATATCCCTTTCTCCATATGCAAAAAAATTAGGAGTGCACTGATAATAACAGATTCTCTGATAATAAAGTCAAAACTTTTGACATGAAAAGAAGAGTATATCAATACATTGGTTATTTGAACCCATAATTAGACAAATCTAGTGTTGTTAAAGGTAACTGTGTAGTAAAATTAACTACTAACTGTGTAGTACTAAATTCCCTATCTATTCTGGTAAGCAGAACTATGAAATCCAGAGACCCAGCTATCTTTTTAAAACAGTTAATTTGTTTACACTTTTTGTTTTAAATTAACAATCACCATGATTTATTTTGCGACTACATGTTCAACAATTTAACACTGCCCCTGAAGCTGATACGACGTTTCGAAATAATGTAACCATTTTATCGTGTTGGGCTTACAATTTTGTTGTTAACTGGCAAACAAATTTTAAACGTAATCATTAACTGCATCCAAACTGTAAGCTTTATACATTAAACAGGCCATTTTCACGTCACTTAGGCCTACAGGAACTAGAAAGAATGCACTTTCATTTGAAACCTTAACCTTTCTATGCTACATGGTTCTCTGGAAATGAACTTAGCACGAATTTGTAAACAAAAATCAACGCTATAGTCCACTATAAAGGCCTCATCGCGTTTTGTACTCTCGCCCCAGTAGGCAAAACCCCCGCACGTGCGGGGGCTGCGGGGGTGCTGGCTACGGCACTGCGCCCAAGGTACATACTAAATTACCAACTATCCAGTATTCACATCTAATCGCCACACCACTTGCTGCACAAAAGGCCTAGTAACGTTATCCGACAGGAGTTCCCAGTTTACAGTACTGTCCTTACTGTAATTGGCTGAGTTTAATTACCGGTTTAGTAACCTTGGTTAATGCTGCATGTTACCCTTCAGCTATACTGCCGTTGCACGCAAAGTTGTGAGTCATGTGACCTGATGTCCGCAGGGCATGCACGATTGTGTGATGTGTAGTATACTGTAGTGCTGGTTGGTCCGTACACTTGGACGTGACAGTAATTAGGTGCATACCACCTGCTACGTATCATTCGATACAGTTTGTTCTGTTTATATTCGCTTCCAACCACTCGTTCTTTTTGTATTTCATAACGACATGCCATGCATGAACCTTCACCAACGTATCAATATTATTAAATGGTATTACCAAAACCATATGATATCAGACGTTTTGGTGAGGTGGCAGGCTACGTATCTTCAGCCACCTTCATGCCGATTTACAGTGGCACATTTGGTGGAGAAATTTGAAACCAGAGATTCTGTGGAAAATCAACATAAGGGCCATTCTGGCCGTAAACGAACGGCACGAACGATTGAAAATGCCGCCCAGATCCACCATGCGTTGCTTGACGAACCAACGACGTCCCAATGTCAATTTGAATGTCAAGCGGGTGTGTCACTGCCTTCAGTTAATAGGCTGATTAAGGACATAGGCTTGAAGGCGTATCCACGCCTTAAACGAAGATGATCCCGATCGACGCATTCAGTTCTGCGAGGAATTCCTAGATTTCCTTGCAGATGCTCCACAGAACGTGGAACGGATATTATACTCCGATGAAGCCAAGTTTCATCTGAATGGCAGAGTTAATCGTCACAGCTGCGTATTTTACAGTGATGACAACCCACATGTCACTATGGCGGCATTCACGCCGTCACCTGGCATCAATGTGTGAGAAGGTAGATGGGCTGGGGGGTGGGGTCATTGGACCATTCTTCCTTGATGGAGCAATCAACAGTGTAGCATATTGTCAGCTGCTAGAAGACAGGATTCAGCCAACTGTACGGGAAAAGTGTCCCGCAGATATTATTTTCCAACAAGATGGTGCATCACCGCACTATGCAACACAGGTGTGTGACCTTCTTGATGACCAATTTTCCAACAGCAGGATTGGTAGAAGGGGTGCGATGGACTGGCCCGTGCGTTTGTGCGATCTGACGCCTATGGACTTTAAGTGTGTGGGGAATAGTACGGGATTTGGTGAACATTCAACCAGCCCAGGATATTACAACACTGCAGGTTCTCATTACTGCTGCATTTGACACATTTACGCCTGACTTATGCAGGAGAATATGCTCAGATGTGGTGAGTGTATCGTTTCTCGAGGAGGATAGTTCGAGCATCTTCGTTTGTGATTCATCACCTGGAACATCTTTCTTTGTCTCTAAACCGTTATGATGGACTTAACTTACGTTATAACTGGTTTGAAACAAAATGTCAAACGTCAGCCTTCTAGAGGTTAGCCTATCTGGTCCGGCAATGGGACGCGGGACCATGGCAAAGTCCTCATCCTCCCCCCTCCCCCGGTTCCACATGCGCTTTTTCTTTTGCTTTATTATTATTTGAAATCTAGGAATTCCTCACAGAACTGAATGTGTCGAAATCCAAATACTGTAAATGCATTTATTTTAGCTATTTTATTTGAAGGCTTTATAAACGCTATATTGTTTCTTTCTATTTGAAATTAAAAAATAAATGCACATATTGTTTGTTTTGATCGCCTCCCCCCCCCCCAACCCCCACCAACCAGGGTTGGCACATGCGTTTGTTCCTTTTGCGTTTGTATTTGGAATCCGAATACCGTAAAAGCCTTTATTTTAGCTATTTTGCTTTATGGCCAAATAAATGGTTTTTTTTTTACCCTTCTTACTTGAAATCTAATTATGGGCTTTTATTGTTTGTTTTGGTCCCCCCTCCCCTCCCATCAACCAGGGTTGCCACATGTGTTTTTTCCTTTTGCGTTTTTATTTGGTATCCAGATACTGTAAAAGCTTTTATTTAGCTATTTTGCTTGCTGGCCAAATAAAAGTTTTTTTCTTTTCACTTTTGAAATCTAATTATGGTCGTTTATTGTCTTCCCCCCCACCCCCACCAACAAGGGTTGTCACATGCTTTTGTTGCCTTTTGCGTTCTTATTTGAAAAGCAAAAGCCTTCTTTCCTGAGGTCAGGAACAATTTTCATGATTTCTTTTCTGAGGTCATGGATAAGGGTTATGGCGACGGGGAATGGTTGTTGGACTTAGAAAAATTCGACATCGACGTGTAGCGTTTTTTTTTTAAACACCCTGTATGGTTTTCCATGGAACACTCAGGTTTTTAAATTTTAATGCACGGTGGTGACGTCACGCTAATACATCCCCATGCTAAAAGTGTAGTCGTTATATACGGTTTATCTGAAAACCCACACACGTCACGGTGGGTTAATTTTGATAACCCACACTTTTTTGATAACCTACACTTTTTTGATAATCTAACACTTTTTACGGGGGTCTACACAACCCCATCAATTTTGTTGTGGCTGGATAGCAACACCGAGCTGCTCTGTGTGTCAAGTTCATGAGACACAGGAGCATGTACTGCGGTTTTGTTGGAAGCACACACGTTGGCTACATTTATTGTCGCATACAAGCGGCTGGTACCTGTTGACAAATTTGCGTTCGATTGTGGTGTTTTTCTGTAAATCCGGGATTACTGTATAGAGGAACATCCCCCCCCCCGTCTCCCTCCCATGTCCCTACGTAATATGCTCCTGTTTGGTTACTTTGTGCCCTATCGGCTGAGAAGATAATCAAGAAGTGATGGTGAGAGGGGGGGAATGAGGCTTAATTTGCTTAATGGTGAGAGTGCCAGTGCGACCTGGCTTACTGGAACTTTCTCTAAATGGGGAAGAGAAGGCGAGCCTCCTTCCAGATGTGATTGTGCTCGATGGTTGTAGTGTGACGGAGTGACGGCTTTTCGGAAGTCACTGCAGCAGTGAGGTGTGGTGGTGAGGTGTTACAGTGAGATGTTACAGTGAAGTGTTGTTACAGTGACGTGTTGTTATGGTGCGGTGTATGTGAAAGAGTAGGCTGCATGATGTTGCTGTATGGTGTAGTTATAGTGATTTGTGTGATGTTAGATGGGGCGTATGGCTTTCGGCCAGGGTTCCGAATAAATAGTCGTGAAAGAAACATGGCTTCTGGGATAATAAATGAAATGAAAGAATCCGTGTTTCGGCTAAACACATATAGTTTAAAACAAACTAAGCAACGTTGTAAATTGACAGCTAGAAACGATAAAATTATGTATTTATTTAGTAAATGTTAACTTTCAGAGCTGAGTTGAATTGTTTTCAATTAGCCAGCAACAATCGACTGCATGCATGAAACTTTGTAATGCGACGCCATGGCCGTAAAAAAAGGAACACGGATTACAAACAACAACGTCAAGTGTGCCGTAAAAATGGGAGTTATATGATTGAAATTTCTATTTACTGGAAAATGTACACGGATAAAAATTTATGGTTCTTAAGTGCTGTTGTGCTTTACGAATCATATATTTAAAACGTAAAACTCAACAGCACTTAAATAAATGTAATTATGTCAATTGTACATTTGATTATTTCACTTAAAAATCATCAATTTTTATCCGTGTACATTTGAAGAAGTAAAGTGAAATTTCAATTATATAATCCCTTTTTTTTACGGCACTACTTGACGTTTTTGTTTGCAATATACTATAGCTTTCGTCGGCCACCATTCAGTTGTTACCTCTGTTTTTCCCCTTGTTATATTACTAAATATTCTAGCTTAGGATAGATATTAGTGAGGACACTATTCACCCTTTGCACTCGTATTGCAGTTTGTATACGCAGTGCAATGAATCTTTATTATTATTATTATTATTATTATTATTATTATTATTATTATAGTACGTTAGGCTAACTCAGCTGAAAAAAGTCAGTGATTAATAATTAGGCAAGAATGACTTGGTGATGTGAGTATTGATAATAAGTTTTACGCCGAATGAAAAACTCTGTGAACCACTGACCAGCATCCAGCTGCACCACCGCTGCACTAAACAGCTCTCCTACACGATAACCCTGAACTGTGAAACTACATCAGTACTACTAATTACTGTCCGT
>JAHWFP010168210.1:0-11656 GCA_023313725.1 Lithobius niger | reverse complement strand
GCTGCCAATCTCGTTTTTTTAATATAAGCAAGGAAAGGAAAGGGCGAAAATCATGATGAAATGGACGGAGACAGATTTGAGAAGTGGTTTGAAACTTAGCGGCTGCCTAATATACAACCAAACCGTGTCATCGTATTGGATAAAGCTTCACACCATTCTGTGAAGGAAGAAAAATACCGACGAAGAGTTCACGCAAAACTGACATGCAAGCTTGGCTGCAAGAAAAAGATATTGCATTCAATGACACAATGTTGAACCGAGAATTGTACGCATTAATTGAAGGTGCAAAAACACAGTACGACCATTATCATATCGTAACACCATTGCTGCATTCAACATACACATCGTTCTCAGACCTCCATACCACTGCGAACTGAACCGTATAGAAAGGGTGTGGAGTCAAGTCAAGGGTGTGGGTGTGAAGATGAAGCTGCTACTTAAAGCTTTATCAAACGTCACCGTCACAAACTGGAAGAATTATACTTAAAACACGTAATTAAAGAGGAAGATAAAATGTGGAAAGCCGATGGATTGTCGGATTTGATTGTTGAAAGGTTGGCATTTCAAGTAAATGGATCAAGTGACGAAAACTCCAGTAATTCTGAATGAAGCGAAGTAAGGATTGGAGTAGGCTACGACATTCGTTACAGTTTGTCTCCCCCCCCCCCCCTTCAAAACGGCCTTTTCAAAGGCCAAATCAAAACGGCCCTTGGTTCAGGGCCATCCAATTTGGGAAGAGAAATTATTCCAATTTAATAAAATTTGGTATTGAAGAAATGACATACACACCATTAATAGTTAAATAATAGACGTGTTAATAATAAAGACATGCTATAGTGTCACACTACCCTAAAAAATATGAAATTGTTAGTATTACATAAAAAAAACTTAGCGCGAGTGCATTGTTAAGCTGTTTCTGCGTCGTTGTTTTAGCTCGCGGATGAATATAAACAGATTTGTGGTAATTAGGCTTTGGTCGCGTCGCTAACACTCTCTCCACTGACTAATGTGGGTGGATTTTACCATAACAAGGCAGTGCAACCGAAGTTAACAAAAATCTTTTCATTGTATGGCATACCCGAACTACTGATATCTTACAATAGACCACCATTCAGTTCCACATATTTTGCACAATTTGAAAAATTATACAAAATCCCATGGCTTCAGGCACAGAAAAATTACACCAAAATGGCCATATGCTAATGGATGCACTGATCGTTTTATGTGCACTGTAGGAAAAACCATAAAGACGGCAGTTCTACAAGAACTGTCAGAAGAACTTAACTTCTTCTGAAACTACAATGGTACTGCCGCGTGCATAACTGGCTAAGTTCTAGCTGAAATTTTCTTCAGAAGACGAATTCACACATATCCGGATCCAGTGAATAAATACTCACAAAAAGTCATTCACAGAATCTGACGAGTTAAAGAATCAATCGGCTACCTAGGTAAAACAAAACAATTAGTTGAAGATTGGCCGAATGTAAAGGTTGGTGATACAGTTCTAGTGAAAAGTGAAGTGAAGAACAAACTAACGCCAACATATACAACACAACCTTTGCATGTCACTACTGTTTAAGAGTCAACCCTGCCCGAACAAGAGTTCGGCCAGGAAGGCTGATCACAGAAATTTGAAATAAGTCTGATGTTTAGAAATTAAATTTTAAATTAATGTTAACAAATTTTATCCAAGGTTCGAGGGGATATTATGTCATCAGTTCGTTCGATGTGTACCTTCATGTAGGTGGCGCTGTGTGCGCTAGCTGCGCCATCACCATTATACGTAGCCTCGTCACTAACAACTTCTAGGGTTCCAGAAATTTATTTTGCAATAGATCGTCAATTTCTATTACTATTTAAAATGAAAACAATGATTATCACAAACTGCTTTTGATACCATCCCACAATTTTGTTGTATTTTATTGTTTTGATAGTAATACAGTATACAATGTAAAAATTAAAAGAACTGAAGCTGTGCTGTAGGAATACTTATAAGTAATCCTACAGCTCAAAAAACAAGCTTCAATATTGACCACAAATTAAGTAGTTGTATGTAACACGGTTGCAAAACCCAACACAGACTTGCTCACTATTAGTGAAATCAAAAAATACGGCTGTTTTGTTCGATACTGGTATTGGACCGATACTGTGGTATTGGTGGATGGATTTTGCTCTCGATATCGGTCAAATATAGTTTTTTTTTTAGTTTTTTAATAATTTCAAATGGTGTTAATCCACATCTTTAGCTCGGTCATTTTCAAGTCATTTGACAAAAAAATCAAAAATACTGTATATCCCGAAAAACAATAGTTAGTTCACCTGTTACTCATGAAGCTACAAAACAGAAAAATCTTCACGAGGTTGCTTCTTAAATTTTTAACGAAGCTAATAAAGCCAACAGCCTTAGCTCACAAAGTTTATTTATCTTAAATTGTTGATATTTTTCGTACTGGTATCGAACAGCCTTAAAAATACCAAATTAAACCTTCTCTGAAATTAAATTTCTCTCACATTTGCCAAACACTCTCCAAACCAGGGCTGCCACATAAGCTTTTTCTGTTTATTTTTATTTAAAAAAAAATTGTTTTGTTAGCTTTTTTTTTTTATCCATGGAATTGTCATGTCCAGGGGGTTTTCAAGTTGCAGGAAATTCCCCCTTCGGGTTTTTGATGGGAGGAATTTTCTTTTGTAATTGTTTATTAAATTGTGAAGTCATTGAGTGCTCACCAAAGGCCAAAAATGGTCCAAAAATAGTCTAAAATGCATTGGCTTCCATGGCTGTGCCCCTGACCCCACTGGGGAGTTAACAAGCCTTCTCTCAGACCCCTCTGGAAGGAAAGGGGGTACAAATTATTTGCTGAAAACTCCCTTCAGAGAATCCTGCTAACACCCATCACGTCCTATCTTAATTCAAGTTGCCCTGGTAAATTATAAATGGGTGGACGTTTTTAATAATAGCATAACTCGTAAATACATGTTATTCGATGTAAAAAAAATTGCTAAATTCTGTACAAATTTGATAGTTTTTTTTAGGCCCTAATTTTACAAAATCAGTCCCGGACCACATGCCCCAAACGCTTTTTTGTTGGGTGCCTGCTTTTTTTTCCAGTGTCATGTGGCAACCCTGTTCTAAACAGAACATCAAATTTGTCACATTTTACCACATTACCAAAAGTTAATTAAAAAAAACAAGACCTAGCTTTCTTAACTCCAGCTTCACTTTGAAAGCTAGCCTGAAGAAGCATTTAAACAAAATAACTAAGGGGAAAAAAAAAACATTAAAAAAATTACCTTTTAAAGGCAACTGCTAAAACATTCAGTTTACACTCAAAAGGTGCATAGCCAAATGGAACCATTTATGACCGCTTACCAAACTGAACCTTGGCCAGAGTTCAGCCTACTTCTAGACTTGGTACAATCTTGTAGACATTGGCAATACAGGAACGGTCTGTCAATAACTGGTTTAGCAACACTGTTTGATTAAGTATATGGGTTGATTATGATTGTATAGAGCGGTAGTACTATGGAGGCGTAGCTGATAATAGCTTGATGGCAATGTTTGTTGGACTTAAGTCTGTAGTTTTGAAATTCTATTGTTTATATTGTTGTACTGTAATATTGTAATGGTGGCACGGTTCCATGCACTTTGCTATTTAATTGTAATGCTGCACCGTTGTCAGGCCTGCGTTAACTCCTTTTTATCATTATCACAACCAGAGCATAAGAAAGGAATTCCCTGTGGCGTCCTTCACGTTGCTGAATGAACGATGGACATTTTTACTTCTCTGGAAAACAAAAAGAAAATCATTAATAGATTTTAACGCGAACCAAACCTGTAAAGTTATTTGCTATTTGATTTTGTATAAATACATAGAAATACCAGGGCACGGCCTGGTTGATTTCCTTTTTTGTTGCCTAACCGAAAACATCCATTACCTGATTTTTCCTGACTTAGCAGTTCCTTCCTTTTGAAGGATCAATCCCTAGCGATGAAAAGTTGGCTCCCTTCTACGCATGCGTGCATGCCTGTACATAAAGCGCCCAAGTCGAGCTGGCTTCATCTTTCTTCCACTCAGAGTCCACCTTGGTGACCGAGATGGGAGGCTGGGCGGGTGAGGGCAATGTATGTTTTCGGTTAGGCAACAAAAACAGAAAGCAACAAGGCAGTACCCAGGTATTTCTATGTTTTTATCACCGTCGAAAACGGTCATGTTTTTATTACTTGATTTTTCCTTACATAGCAGACCTCGTCACATGGAAGTGGAAGCCCAGGACGATGGTTACCAGTGCTACGAGTCGGCTGCCCCGAAGAATGTAACCCAGTGAACCATGCAGGAGACCATAAACGGAGAACGGACAGAGTTTGTCAACCGTCGAGGATGACTGGGGAGGTTGTCCACCTGAATGGTTGAAAGTGCTGATATGATCCCGTGCGAGGCGACCGTACGGATGTGGTGTTGTCAGTTAAAAGGCTTGGATCGTATGTCAGAAAAACGGTTCAAAGGAGGCATGGATGGCGACTGTATTCTAGGCAAGGTAAATGAAAAAGGATTAGGCATGCAGACATGATAAATATTTTCATTACCTTATATAACTGCAGAAGGTTCTTGATCCAAATATCACGGGCTTGATGATCGAGGGAGAATGTCCTCAGTGTGACGAGGCAATGTGGTCAAGCAGCAAGCGGTCATCTTTGATGGTCGTGGAACTCTTTGGAGAAAACACGGAAGCGGTCTCACTAGGCCTTTGAAACGTTCGCAAAAGACTGGGAGGCAGTCGCATTGGGCGGCTGTTGAATTTCTTGTGAAAGATCGAAAATATGCTGCAAATGTGTTAATGTAGTGTCTCTTCTCGTTTGTATATGAATTTGAAGAGAAAGTAAAGGATAGTTCGATAGGAATGTCCGTACTGAAAGAGGGGAAGGCGGCCAAGGAACCGAAAACGCAGTGGAAGGATGGAGTAGTTGTAGAAGCGACCGCTAGATGAAGAGCTTGAGACATGTGAATTGTGGATGATGAAGCCGTGGCAGAGTCAGGGACCATAGCAGAAAGTGGTACAGAGATCATAGTTGGGTACACCGACGGAGTTGAAACAGGAGATTCTGTTTACACTGTGCTCTGTGACCCGTCTTGAAGCGAAAGCACGATGGCCGAGTCCGTGTCTGCTTCATGGCTTGGGACCTGGCTTAGACGTTGTCGTAGAGGGTCCTTTTCTCGTTTTTGGAGGAGGGCGACCCTGGGGAGGCTGACGAGTCTTAGATTTCGAACAGTGCTATTCCTCCAAGGCGGTGTGAACGGTAAGTGGGAGAGCTTCTTGAATTTCTCCTTCATGAGGATATTCGAAACACGGACTGAAGTCGCTTGAAGCTGAAAGTGGTCGATTTCGTCGGCTAATGTGGAGTTAGCATATTGAAGAAAATTCATGGTCACATGATTATCTATGGTTTCTCGAAGAGTAGGGACCATAGCTGTCCTGGAGCGGAGAGAATCCATCTCGAGGGCTGATTCCCGCAAGGCTTCAAGTTCTTGTGCAAAGGAATGGTGTAAACGTGGTCCTGTATTGGACATTCGTGGTGAGGACACCTCAACACCGCCGAGCCAAAAACTTGAGGGCTGAACTCTTCAATACCAGAAGACCATCGTCTTTATGGCGATTTCAATTCAACAATGTAAATATTGTATTTTATTCTTTTCGGCATAAAGCCAAACCACTAGCTTAGTTGTGTTTTAGGAGGGCTTACCCTCACATACATGTAAAACACACGATATTTTTTATTCCTAAAAACAGATGACGACTTATTATTATGAAAAATATCCGACGTTAAAATCTCTTGTCTGCTTCTGCAAACAACTAAAATCTAACCTAAATGCATTATAGCATATTTAAATGTAAGCTGGTACATTTAATCTTTTGATTTTTGGACTTATTGCACTTTGGTAAACTTGGCTTCTTGCCATGAACCCTACCGGAGGTCAAACTTTTATGTTTGTTTATTTTTGCGGACCCAGTGTATAATTTTTATGTCTATTTTTTATAGCATCTCCATCCAAACTCCGACCGCAGCAAACCTCTAAAAACGTAAACAAACTAGCTTTCGTACGATAAAATCATGCCTTGTTAATAATAGTTTGGTTCCCAAAGTCGAATAATAAATCCGAGCTAACACTTCGTTTCCCCCCCCCCTTCCTTCAATAGTTGCGATGCATAACATCGTAGTTTATTTTTATAGGCCTAAATTCACTTTGTTATGAGTTTTAAACTCACTTGCACTTCCAAGCCAGGCCTCTAACGCTCCTAAGTCGACAATTCCCTTTGTCAATGCACCCTCACCAATTCACTTCCAACCAAAACACTGCATTCAATTTCCCATCCACCCAGAGCGCTCAGCTACCCTGCCCGTCCTCGCCGTCATGCCTACTTCCGGTAGTGACAGCTCGGCCGGTTTTGGTCAGTCTCTCCTCCACCAAGAGTCCTCCACTACCCCACTCACCCTCTCAGTTGCTCTCCTACAGGTCCGCGCCTTCCCTCTACCTGCCGGCCAGGCAGAAGGCATATAAACCCAGACCCAGGAGAATTTCGTTAGCACAGTTCAGGATTCTCAAAGCTAGAGGCCGCTACGCCGGTTGGGAGTGGAGATGCCGCGATCCGATTGTTGCCATGCCGGGCAAAGGTAGTTGGTTCGTATGTAACTTAGTTTAACTTAAAAGTTTATTTTTTGGACTTACACGTCACAATTAATAGTTTAACTTAAATCTAAACCTAGTAGCTTTTAATGTAACTTATGGTGTGTTAAGCCAAACGGCATTTTCGGACGTTAACGGCCGTAACTTAAGGGTTCACGGTCCCTTACTAAAAACCAGCTTTTTTTTCAGTTTTATTAAATGTAACTTTAATGTAAGCAAAGGCCGTCGGGTCAGTTAGATTTGCAGAAGCACAGTACTTCATGGAGCGTAGATCCCTTTTCTAACGTGATATTCTGATGGGTACGGTTTGATTAATTGGGTGTTCCCTTTTGAAACATAGCTGTAGGTTAAGGTCTATTATTACTACACAGTCGAGACTGTTCGTAATTTAGAGGGCTCTTTTGCTAAATCCCCGTTGCCTAAAATCACTGTTTCTCTTTGAAATTGTTTTATGAACATAATTTCTGTTGAAGCGTAGAATTTAATGTAATTTCCCCCGTGTCATTTGTAACCTAAACGAAGTTGTAAATTTGCCAAGTGTAAAGTGCAGTCTTTTTAACATGTTTGTTTAAAAATAAAAACCAGGAGTTTTAAACGCCAGTTAGTTTATTAGTCCGTTGATTGCTGGAAGTTAGTATTTAAGACAATTCTCTTCAAATATAACTTAGCTAGCCTTTTCCCACCTTGGTGGCAGCGTTACCCGCTATTTACTCACTAGTTACGTCTTAGATTAGGACTTCAATGCTCCATTCCCCACATCGGGACAGTAGCAGTTGTGCTGTTTAACCGAAAAAGTATGTGAACACCAAGTAGAGTGATTGATAGTAAGATCCAGTTACACCATGCGACCGGCGATGTTACAAGCACCTACTCTGTCGTAGCATCCGCCGTTACAAATGGTGGCAGCGGTGGGATGAACAGGTGCTGTTCCTACAAGCGTTTCCCCCCTGCCATGCTACTATGCCATTTGTGTTGAACAATTCTTCAACCGAGATGTCCGTGACTCCGACACTATAGTCACAGAAGATGATGTCAGCATTGCCGCTAAAATCAATGCAAAAAACCGAGATGTCCGCACTGACGACAACAACAGTGCAAACCATCAGCTCCAGCAACAAAGCCAGTATTGGAGCCAGGAAGCAAGGATAGCAGTTCCCCCCCCCCCCCCTCGACTTGGAAATCAACAAGCCGTGGATCGACAGCTGCCCGGAGGATTTGGCCAACACCAGGACGCAAAGCTCCGTAGCAGTATTCAGTGGACCTTGGACAACGCCAACCATCGTTCCAGTGGAGTAGACCTCAACCCGAGACGACTACTATAGAAGTGTGCAAGCCGTTCATTCATCAGGTGGGAAGTTTGGATTGGACTTGACTGACCGCACAGTGATTGTGTACGGGGTAAGTGTGCATAAGATATGCTTAGGGCCGCCAAGCCGAGTGTTATAGTTAAGAGCCTTTTAGGTATTTTAATTGTTTATACACCTGAGTGCTAGGGTGTATAAAATAAGTGTATTTCTTGCTAAAACTTACGGTAGTTGGGAGAGAAGTGTTTTTAGTAACTCGCTCTGCTCAATTTAAAGTAAGATTAATTTGCGGCTGCATTTTAATGAAGTTTCATTTATACGAGTTTTATTTTGAGGCTTAAAGTTAAAAATGTCCAACATGGATGATTTTGAGGATGTCATTAAAGACATTCAGTACAAAGACCTTAAAAAGGCCTGTTTAAAATTAGGCCTTACGGTGAGTGAAACCAGACACGAGTCTGTCACTATTTTGAAAAACGCCGTAGAGGAAGAAAAAATTTCCGTAGACGACCTCTCTGACGAACTAGCCCCGGGTATAGAAAAGAGAGAGGCTACTATTTTGCAAAAGAAAGAATTAGCAGCCAAAGAGCAAGAGCTTTCACTGAGAGCTGAGGAATTAAGGTTAAGAGCTTTAGAAATGGCGGACCTTGACAAACGCCGAGCTCAAGAGGCAGCCAGCGCGGACAAACGCATGGCTCACGAACTAGCATTACGAGACCAAGAGGCCCAAATAAGGGATAGAGACGCTCTATAAAAGGAGCAAGAAGCACAAATTAGCGAACGCGCTAGTGCTAGAGAATTATTAAAGTTAGATAAGCAGATCGAACTAGCAAGGCTATCGGCTGCAAATCTTAGTAGTAGTTCAAACCCCAGTAGTGATACCGTAATACCTACTCCCAGCGTCCCTGTAAACAAACCTGGTAAAGTTGCTGACGCTGTCAGACTTGTAAATAAGTGGACTTCCAACTCGGAAATTTTTAAAGCTTTTTAAAGATTTTTGAAAAAACTATGGAAACCCAGCGTATAGATAAAACTGAGTGGGTCGTCGGACTCCAACGTCTCCTAAGAGAAATTTTGATTAAAGTGTGTGATCAAATGTCAGTTTTAGAGATGCATAATTATGATCTAGTCAAAAACAGGTTACTAGAAAGGTTTGTACAGACTAAAGAAGCAGTTCAAGCCCAGTTTCGTTCACTTGAACGTGGCCCCGAACAATTGTTCCACGAACATGCGTTCGAGTTAGAAACCCTATTTTCCAGATGGGTATCTTTAGCTGAAGTAAATAGGAGCTACGACAAGTTGACTAATTTAGTCTTACTTGAACAATTTACCAAATCGTGTCCCGTTGCTTTACGCTAATGGTTGCCGGACCAGATAAAAACTGGAACGTTAACAGAAGCAGCCAAACTCTGTGATGAGTTCACCATCAGAAACAAACAGATTTCTGCCGACGCTGCCCTTAAAACAGGGAAGGCACAAACTATTGCTTTATCGTCTGGACAAGCTTCTAAAGCTTCCTCCAATTTTCCAAATGGCCACAGAGCCTCTTCAACTGCAGCTAAACCGGCTGGTACTGCAGCATCTTCTGCCGATTCGAGTATAGGAGACTCGGCCAGCAGCAACTACTCCAATCGTGAGTTAGACAGGCCTAGAAAGCCTAGGTTTGAAGGTGTTTGTTTTTTTTGCAACAAAATCGGTCACAAGAAAACCGAGTGTCGTTCTCGTATTGCCCAAGCGGCAAACCCAGCCAATAATGCTGAGTGTCATTTTGTTAGCAATAATCCTCCCGAAATGGTATTGTCTAAACATATTCACGAATGGTCCATGAATGGTACCAAATGCCGTGTTTTAAGAGACACAGGCTCAACACACGATGTCATAGCTAGGGAGTTTGTCAAACCCGAGCAGTTCACGGGTGAGTACACCCATTGTCACAATGCTCTTACAGAGCAGACGACCGCCCACGCAATCGCAGTGATTGACGTAGACTCTCCGTATGGTAGGATCCAATCCGAAGCCTTAGTTTCAGACCACATGGGAAGCCACTTCCAAATGTTGTTAGGTGTGCCATCGCGAACAGTGTTAGACGAAAAAGGTTTAAAGGACCTGCCCCCTTACTCTAACGCTATCACTCGTTCACAAACTCGTGTGGACCAACAACTCCCGATATCTAAACCCAAATATCGTGAGATAGAATCTGAGAGCGAAAACAACTCAGACAGTGACTCTACTTTTGATTCTAGTGTAGTTTCCCCTTCTCAGGAAGGTTTCGTTTCCCCTAAGTTAGATAGCTTAGATTCAGCTATTTTAGGTCCACAGTCAGATCAGTTTACAAAATTACTGAGTGTTGACAAACCCGAATTTGCCAAGTTGCAGTTAGACTGCCCAAGTTTAAAAGCATGCTGACAAACTGCCAAGCTCCCGCTGGACCAGCAGGATGAAAACAAACAGTTTTTCATCGAGACAGGATTACTTTTCCGTAAGCCCTTTCAGCCTTCAGGAAGACCGTTAATCAAGAAACAACTAGTTCTTCCCACGGAGTGTAGAAATTTAGTCTTAAACACCGCACATGCAAATGCATCGGCTGGGCATCTAGGCCGATCCAAAACAAAGGATAGAGTGTTGACTAACTTTTACTGGCCACATTGTTTTACCGACATTGACAATTTTGTATCCACATGTTTAACCGGCCAGAAAAATGGTAAATCTAGACAGAAGTTTGTTGCCCACATGGTGCTAGTGCCCATGGATAATGAGCCGTTTAACAGATATGTTATTGATATCGTCGGCCCCATCAAGCCTACTAGTAAGGCTGGTTATAAGTACATCTTGTCGTTACTTGACCCGGCAACAAAGTTTTCTGAGGCCGTGCCCCTTAAAGAGCCAACAGCCAGAGCGCTGTAGATGCTCTCCTCCTTGTTTTTTTTAGGTTAGGCTTTCCAGCCGAGCTCCAGAGCGACCTAGGCTCGTGTTTCATATCGGAACTTACAATTTTATTCTTAGAAAAATGCGGTATAAAGTGTGTTAATTCAAATGTAAACCACCCGCAATCTAACAGCGTGGAACGGTTCCACAGGACAATCAAGGCGGTGCTAAGAGCTGTCTGTTATGAGCATCCCCACGATTGGGAGAGGTGCTTACCAGGAGCAATGTTTGCCCTGAGAACTGCTCCTCATGAGAGCACTGGCTTCACTCCAGCTGAGATGGTCTACGGACGCAACCTCAAAGGCCCACTGGAGTTGGTGAAAAGCCATTGGATTGAACCAGACGTTCATCCTTCCGTTTTGGAATACATCTTGGACTTGCTCCAAAGATTCAAGTTTTCTCGTGAACTCTCTCAGGAGAACATCATCAAAAGTCAGATGAAAAACAAATCATACTATGACGTCAAGGCAGTTGAACGCAAGTTCAAAGTTGGTGATAAGGTTCTAGTCCTTAAACCAGCACGTACCAATAAGTTAGATATTTATTGGGACGGACCCTGTGAAGTTTTGAAGCGATTATCAGATACCAATTATCTTGTAAAAAAATCGTTTGGTTTACAAAAAGAAACCATATATCATGTAAACCTTCTCAAGCCCTATCTGCCTAGGGAGGGGTCAAGCAATCATTCTTATAATGACGAACGTGAGCTTCCTCACACCGACCATGTTTGGGCAGGTCAGCCTG
>JAHWFP010168209.1:0-16722 GCA_023313725.1 Lithobius niger | reverse complement strand
CCACTAGCCAGTTGGCGATTAAATTAGGCAGGTTGGCGATTAAAATATTAGTCCAATAATAGCCTATTCGGCCAGTGGGTTGGAGGGATATACTGCATATAGGACTAAAATGAACTGGACGTATTTTCCGTTCTTGTTAGTAAATTTTGTAAGGGTTTTTCGTCAGCTTTCCGATGGATTGGGGGACTTGGATTTCTCTTCATTTCAGAAATTAACAGAAGAAAATAATGTTAGGGATAGGGAGGATTTCTTTATTTTCAAACAAGTTTTCAAAACACACAAGGCCAGTGAAAATACTGCAGTTTACAAGCTTGACAAACGCGTGGATCACCGCGTGTAGATGGAATGAATTTTTTTTTTTTATTGGTTACTGGCTTCCAGTGTGTTAGAACTTTTCAATTTGGCAACAATGAAAGTTTCTCAGTTGGCGACTAAAAATTATGCTCTACTGGCCAATGGCGAGTTGAGAAAAATATGAATCTGCACCTATACAGTCGCACAAACAAGAACATTGGTTATATTTTGATGCTTATTCGCAACACCTTTATCATACCCAAGTTAAAATAGTAAAAAAAAACACTAGTGCGGCATCACCTTGTCACACACACACTTCTCATGACATTTGCTTCAATGAACAACCAGTTTTTTGTTGCAATCCTGGTATCACAACACACTAAAACACCTTGCGTGGCTTATCACCAATAGTCATAGTTAATAATGTATTCACCAGTACAATAACTTACTTACAGTACACATTAAGCAATTCAAAACATTCGTGAACGGACCAGGAAGAAAAGCACCACCATAGTTGTGATGCACTCTGGGAAAGCTAGTGTTTTACTGTTTTAACTTGGGTGTGATGAAGGTGTTGCGAATAAGCACCAAAATATAACCAATGTTCTTGTTTGTGCGACTGTGGCTTCTTTTTACGATATTATTACTAGCACATCTCTTTCTTCTTTATTCAACTAAATAAATAAATAAATAAGCAAAACGTAACGCACGTTACACTGAAAACGTTATGAACTGAGAGTCAACAATTCGTACGGAAGCGGAAGCGGAAGCGAAAGCGAATATGTACGTGGTGCACGCAAAAGGCTAGTGGAGACGCCGCGCGGATTGAACGAGCGAAACGAACCGATTCCGCAGTTTACAGCACGATTTCTAACTGAACGAGCAGTAGCTTACTTGGAGGTTTAATAAAAAAGATGCTTGGCTGAACCACAATTACTTTAGTAAAAAAAATTCATAAAAACTTTGTTAACACGAAAAATAAAAAGCATTTGTTTTTGTGTCAACAAAGTTTTTATAAATCGAGTTTTTTGCCTAAAAGTTGTACTCAGACCAAGAGACGTCTGTTTTTTTTTTAATTACGTGTTCTGACCACCACCACCTGATATTATTAATCACTAGATTAGATTAGATTAGATTACTAATCGTTAGATTGGTAATCACTACATTGCTTGGTAACAGAAATTCAATTTTAAATTAGAAAAGTCTATAAAATTTAAAATCTATAGGAAAGTAAGAACGGAAAACAATTATTTGAGCTGGATATCATCTAAAATACGTGAAGCCTCGAACAACGCCACTGGATTGAGCAAACAGAGTGATATAAGCTACAGCTAATGTTCTTTAAAGCTATTTTTATGCATTAACTATCATGCGTGAATCGGTTGCAGTCAGCCAAACTCAAGTTAACTTTTAGTAGGTTTAATGAGCTGTAACAACTTTACAATCGGCTTGAACAAATTACAAATTAAGTTATCAAAATAGAGAGCGACTATGCTCATGGAGGATCAGGGCGAAGAGAATGAGTTCTTCAGTCCCAGCCTCTTTGTTTTATATTAATCCGTTACCATGGGATGGGGCCGTTTACAGCATCCTGTTTTCACTTCCGGAAAAACGTGAAAACTTCCAGATGCAGGAAAGCATGTTCTGCTTACGTATGGCATCACAACAACATCCTATAAGGTGCGCTGAGATATATTGCCAAGTGCAGCACCTATCTATATCTGTGTGAACTGGATAGCACTAGCACTATCGATTTTTCTTTATTAAAATACTACCGCTTTAAAAATCAGTGGCGACGGCTAGAAAAGCCCCAGGAGGAAAAGGTTCACGTTCGTCTCGCGATAGGAAGGGATAGAGGAGAGGATAGAAAAAAAAAATGCGAATTTATGCTTCAACTTTCCTTCGTCATCCAACGAGTTTGATTGAAGCTGAGGAGCAAAAATGCACTTCGTCCCTCGCCTTGATGGATAACGTGATGTTAGCTTTTTTTTTTTACCACCTTTTCCCTCCATGTTAAGTAAAGGACGGCGGCTTACACCGATCAATACGTCAATCACTCCACCGTAAGATGGCGAACGAGTCAAGGACATGCCGACACGGAAAAGAGGGCTCTAAGCATCCAACTTGTAGACCACTTTAAGAGCAGACGGCTGCCAAACAAGATTTTTGTGCCAAATTTAGAATAAACGTGACATGATTACCGAATTTTTGTTCCGTATTGGATCTATTAAAGACGGATTATCGTAATTAGATTTTCAGTAGAAAGAAAAATCGAAACTACAGCCAAAAAAAGAAAATTGTTACGGCGGATCATGATCAATCAGCACTGCTCAAAAGGTTGAGAATGCACTAGATACTGGAAGAAACTAGACACTTGCTAGAAGAAATTGTGCAGACTGTTGGAGAGAAACTAGCAGTCATTCTCAACAAGAATTGCTGTACTATACAGCCTTTCTCTGCAAGCTGTACTAGATTTAAAGAAGTTGTTTAAATTTCAACAATAAAAACACTACAGAACGAACTCTTTGAAAAAAAAAACTGGATTGAAACATAAAATACACTCAAATATTAAATGATGGTTTTGACTTGAATATTCGAACGTAGTTTACGTTTCAATTCAGCCCTTTTGAAAGACAGGTTGAAAAAATAAATCAAAAATGAAACAGGTGCATTATAAAATACCCTATGCCAAATGGGATTTCGAAGCTTACAGCCTGCAAGTGTCAATATGTCATTCAGTTATCATTCTTTAATGGATTTTATTTCACGCACTTTCGACGTTAAACGTACTCAAATCAAATTAGAGAACCACAAGTAAAATTATTCAATATTATCCCAATCATATCTTCTACAGAGAAACCAGACAAGCTAACACACACCATCATCAATGGAGGCAGCAAAATGGCTGACAAACCGGACTTAACTTGGCCTTTATTGAAGAAAAGCGTGACGTCCACACAACTTTTAAAACTGTTACTAATAAAACGAACTTGCAATATTGCAGCAGTTTCGAAACCCCGAGTTAAGCTACCCGGCAACAAATGCCTTTTAAGACAAATAACATGGAATTACACATTCCTAATAAGAGTGACTTTTTTTTCCAACCCAGCACGTAGAGGGCGTTAGGATCGGTATGCGCCCAAGCGGCGGCATTTCACTGCTCGGATGAACACACAAAGACAAAGTAGGACCTTAATCAATGGCGGCGGCGGCTGTCTACTCAGTTATTATCATCAACAGGCCTTTTATAAAAAGCACTCTAATATCTTGGTAATTACAGGCAGACTTCCACCAGATGAGTGAGCACCGTGAGAGGGAGAGGGAGGGGAAAAGAGAGTGGGAGAGGGGAAATAGGACGTAGGGGTGGGGGTTAAGTGAGCAAGTGACCCGAAACGAACGACGCCTGGGAGAGTGACGTGTGTTACAATCCCATTAAAATTACAGTAAGTGTACAATTTTGGGGGGTAAATAGAACGTAATGTTTTCAGCAGCAAATGATACAGGCAAGTCCAAACAATGATTTAGACAGTACGCATCCATTGGTTTTACACCAAATAATTTCAACGTCAGTATATTTCATGTCAGTATATTTTTGGACTCTATACATTCATTATTTAAAACTCCACACTGAATCACTGATATGGAGGTCTTAGTCACAAATATCCCATAATTTACTGAATAATTAAATTTTTTAATTAGGCCGTGTCAGTATGGCTCAGCGGTAGGACCTCGACCTTTGGTTTCAAAGGTCGTGGGTTCGATTCCCCGCTAAGGTAGCGTAAATAGTTTTGCATCTGTATTTATTTACTGAATAATTTTCGAGCTCACTCGTCTTTGTCAAAAACATTATCAATAAGTTCTGGACTGTTTGTGACACTTTCCACATCAGTATGGAATTTATAAATAACAATTTTCTGCCGTTTACTTTATTTCTAACGTAGTAACATTGTTTAACACGGAAGGAAATATTCACGTTACTGACTGCTTATTTTTACGGTGTAAAAGAATATTTTTACTTCAGATTACATTTTTTTTTTACTTTTCAAGACTTGAGCTTGACAGGCTTACATTCAAGATCATCATTCTTTTTTTCCTTCTAAACTGAACCAGGATGCTGGGCAGTTACTTGAACTGGGTCGAAATGAAATTTGATTGATCGCTCGTGATATTCGTTCCGATATAAAACTTTACGAAGCACGGATAAAGCAGAGCGAAGTGGGGGAGGGGAGGGCGGGAGACGGGGAGGAGTGGAGGGGGAGGTGTTCATGCAAGCGGGCAATTAACAGGTGGCGCGTTGCACCTTGTTATTATGACAGCTTATCTGTCACGAATTAAATCTAAAAAAAAATGGACAAGCTCACTCTTGATTGGGCCGATGATAAGAACGCGTTAAACACATTAACGTGTGATTGAAAAGAGGAGGGGGAGGGGGCAGGGAGGGTGTGCTAAACTGCCCCAAGATAGTCACGTGACTGATCCCAGCGCGTGAGAGAAGGCGTGAGATAGGAGGAACATCGCCCATCGATGTGTTATCGATTAATCGCACGATGCGATTCACATCGTGTAGAAGAGAATTTAAACTAACAAAAAAAAAAAAAAAAAACTGAAATTAACCATCAACCGATCAAGATCACCATGAGACTAGAATTAAAATCTTAATAATTTATACCACACTCTGGACCAAAGTTCAACTCGTAACTAAAAATGCAGCTTGACTCTTGTCGACACATAACAAGGGGGAGTTCTATTAGAAAATTTCAGATGAAAAATAGGAGGTAGTCACGCATATGAAATCCGGTGTTAACTAAGGCCCGGCTGATGGTAGTATGATTGCGGTTTTTTTTTTCTTCAAACTTGACAACATATCAACTTATGCTTTGGGAAATAGACGGAACTCCGAAATCACCGAAACTCCCAAGACTTTTATTGAAATAACGTTTTTCAATCACCGAAACTTCACGTTCGAAGTTGAAGGACAAAGGAATCGCGAAGAGATCAAAAAGTTAACGAGATACTATAGAATCCTATCGCTTCCAAGCCTTCCACGTGGAGCTACTAATGTATTAGTTGCGGCTACTGATGCTTTGTCACGAAGACAAAGCATCAGTAGCCGCAATTAATACATTGGTAGCTCCGCGTAAGGCTTGGAAGAGATAAGATACTATAATATCTCGCTAACTTTCTTATCTCTTCGTAGTTCCTTTGACCTTCAATTACTGATGCTTTGCCTTTGAAGCAGCACGAAGGCAAAGCGTCATCAGAAGTATTACAAGGCACAACTACCTCCAGGGCCCCGTGTAGGCTTGGAAGAGGTGAGATGCGACATCTCGGAAACTTCTAATCTCTGGAACATGGACCAGTGACAAGATTCCACGGGCCTGGTACAAACCGGGTCCTGGAGCCTCCTTCTGCGAGGGGCTATGGGGGAGTACCAGCAGCTTCCCAGTTGGGGGGGGGGGGGGGGGTTAACCGATTCCACACATTTTCCGTATTTCTATACGTATTTGCTGGAATTTTCAGAGGAGAGACACAAAACTACTTTTAAATAATATGAAATTCTCCTCAAATATCATTAAAGTAGTATCAAAAAGGTCAACCGTTAAGCTCAATTAAAGGTCCCAGGACCTGGTGCAAATTCCCCCTTGTCCTCTCCACCCCCCCCCCCCCTCCGGGGTCACCGGCCCTGTCACTGTGTTTGGAGAGGTCAACAACGGATGGTGACACGAACTCAGCTCATTCACGACGTACCCTTGGAATTAGTGAATCTTCTAGTGACCTCGCAGCGCCGAAATTTATTGCTCACTTTTTCATACACCTGGTCATAAAAACGGATTCCGATTTAAAGGAAAGGACTATTCTGTCACATCTCTGTGCTGTTTTAAAAGGACTCAGTCTTAAGTAAGGCCACTTCGGTCACAATCACACGGTTATAGTCAAATGCAACCGACATTATAATTGCTGTCCTCGAAAGAATAATTAATAAATACAGATGCAAACCTATTTACGTTGCCTTTTGGAATTAAATGTCAGACTGCCTGAGCGGGAATTGAACCCACGACCTTTGAAACCAAAGGCCGGAGTCCTATCGCTCAGCCATACTGAGAAGGTCAATAAGAATACAATAGACACCACGGACTCGAACCAAGGACATTCTGTGTACGAGCCTCCACTTTGCACGAGTGTGCACACGCCTGGCCTGTGTGAACGACTAAAAGCAAGGGAAAACTTTTACTCCCTGCGTAAGTATTTGTTTGTAGCTATTAGGTCACTTTTAAGAACGACTGAAAAGCTTCTGAGCTCAGATGGAGAAAGAAATCGGGAAGTTCCAACCTGTTGCGCTATAGTGCATGACTATAGCAGGGAAGGTTTGGTTGAAGCACCAGTCAGGTTAGAAGCATTTTTTTCTTCTTAGTTTAGTGCAGCCTACGGTGTATTCTTACAATGCAGATAATATTAACTACTTCATAACTATTTGCTGTCATTTCCCAGGTTTATAGTTAGTTTATAAACTTGTGGTTATGTTCTATATTTGGCCTTAAGATGGAATCCTTTTGAAATAGTTCATAGATCTTGAATACATGCCTTTCAACAGGGGTACCTTCAACAAACAGGTGTATGAGCGGTTGAATGAGTTGCTTTTAGCCAAGGTTCGTGTCATCATCCGTTGCTAAACTCCCAAACACACAGCAGTTCCCATTGTCCTTCAATTCCGAGGGTTCTTTTGTTGTCGGAACCTGGGCCAGCGAATCAATACAGCAATTTGTTCCCTTGATCCAAACCAGAAGCAGATTGCAATGAAAGCCATTAGTTCCGATAGGAGCGGTCCATTGTAAAGACCGGGCCAATGCGGTCGCAACCTAAAATCATCCTATTTCCTGACAAACACTCCCGCCAGCAATACAAGCAAAGCACCATTCCCAACAGTTTGTACGTGGATGTCCAACTCCAACACACACAAAGCAGCGTACTGTTAGCTCGTTGTCAAAAAAAAATGTCCTCAAAATAATTTAACGTTTTAACTTAACGCATAAAATAGTTCTAAAAGGGAAAAGGTTCTAATATCGGCCAACACTGTAAAGATCGCACCGTCCCTTCTCCGAGTGTGACTTGCGACATTACAAAACACACAACGGTGAGGTGTCGTCATAGAGACACCACAATGGTAGTCCTTTAAGTCCCAATGTAAACCTATTCACAGCTTAGTATACCTCCATAGTTAACTGCAGTCTATCGATACAATGTTATTGCCATACCAATATCACATGACTACATGTCATGTGACATTTACCTTATATAAAGGCTGTACCTGGTCAATAAAGCTGTCCTTCATGTGTTAGCCTACAACGCTGTGTTCCCTAGTCCTTACTATGCCTTAGTTGAACTCACTAGTGTCTGATTGCCACCCTCATACATCACAAACGACATTAATGTTGTGATCCAATTTGTATCCATTTTGAAGTTTGAATGTGGGCGTACAAGGTCAAATACAGGTATAGTATGGTATACAAGTTCGGATACAGAAATTTCAAATGGTGAGAAGATGGCTTTACTCACATAAAGTCAAGTATTCAATGAAAACATAGATTAGAATACGTTGAGACAACATGTGACTGTCACATCCACCATTTCTATCTATCTCCAAGTCCATTACAGCATTCTTTTTTTTTTTTGCTCAGGAACATATGATGCTGAGCGCTACACACACGACAAAAGCCCACTCTTATTTCATACATTTTCATAAGTTAAAAAAAAATACCGTTGGTTTAATAATAACGTCATCGTCTAATCTTATCAGAGGGAAAATGCGTCCCTCACTGCATCTAAACACTAATAAACTTGCCTAATATTCGACGATAAGGGAGAAACTGTCTTTTGCACGACAGAAGCGAAGCAACCTAATCCTCCATTTATTAACAAACAAAACAAGGTCTGAATGGGTAAAGATAAGGCAACGATGGATCAACTTGCGATGGGAATAAAGGAAAAGTTGAAACAAAAGGGTTACGCTCGGATCTGGAGATGTTCTCAGTAGCGATACGATATTGCAAAAGGGATATTTTTACTGCAAACAAAACGATGAAAAATGTAATAAAATTAGAATTAATCTTGTGCACAGCTGCTTAAAGCAGCCCAAACAATACTACTCAAGGCTGCTAACCTATAGTCTACCTATGTCTTTCTGTTGGACATATAGAACCAGCCACACTGCTAAAATCAAGTTCCCCTTTTGACCAACATTTGAGAGGACTGGAGTCACTCACAAGCCAGCAACATTTGGGGATAAAGACACTCCTTATGAACACACAGGGCCTCTCAAACCCGGGAATACACTTTTTTCTGAGAGCAAAATTTTCAAGAATGCTTACAGATCAGTGGGACCATAAGCCTAACAACTACCGGAGGCCACGCCATTTTGGAACGCAGTGTTCAAACAAAGAAGAAAATGTAGAAATTTTGTTTTCAAGATTGTAGTAGAGCCTGATGAAGCCAAACATTCCCAGTCTGCCGAAAATTTGCAAGCAATACTGGTAATATATGTTTTTTTTCTGAAATTGTGCGTATTATTGTTCCTGAACTTTGTTTTCGTGAGATGAATTTTTAGAGTAAAAACCACTATAGTATTTTCAATATAGGACCTATAATCTATTTGTCCTTAAAGAGTTACAGGAAAGCAAACTGTGGAACATTTGGCGACAATAGCACTGACGACATATTTCTAGAATGATTACTAAATGATTCTGACCAACAGTTATTGGTATACAGGATCTTATTGGGTATAGCCTACTGTACCACTGAAAATTACATTTTACGAACTATAACTCAAAATTTCGAATCGACATCAACACAAGTGCAACATGTTTCACACTGGAAAAAATAATTCCGAATCAGATAACGAAATTGCTGGTGTAAATCTGACACAGGTGACAAGTGTAAACTACGGTCGTCATCAGTTCCGCTGACGACATAATGGAGCGGGCTCCGCTTTCTTTGCTGTTTGGATGTCAATCGGATTGGATTCGGATTTGCCTTGTCATTTCTAAACAATAAGATACAGCTGCTTGGGGTTTGGGCCGTTGGAAAGGTGGTGAAAAAACCGTGAAAATGGTGTATTCAAACGTCCAAATCGGACGACGAAAAATGAAAATGTTCTCAATTTGGTTTATTACCGCCTAACGCTTCCTGTTTATCATCAACAATCAATCTTTTAACAATCGGATGCCTTGAACAATAATTAGGAACGGCTTCACGTCTCGTTGTTGTTTTGATTTTGGCTCTTGCTATTGGTCCATTTTGTGACCTTGATGGTTCCTCAACCCCATGTCTGATTCCGAATTTTTCTTTTGATAAATCTTGCCCGGACTCCCCTGCTACTGCATGCAAAGTTTGGTTTAGATAGTCCTTGTGGTTATCGCGTGATGCGCGGCCTAAGATTACATTGGAGTGTCTTCATAGCAGAGCTACGCTCCAAAAAAAGTTGGGATGCTTGGTTAATTAGCCTAGTAATTTCAAATTCTAAGTGCACTGTGACCAACACGTTAAAGAGGCATTTCAACTAACAGCAATAATTTCACGTTGCTTTAAGTCATGTGACATGTAACCCTAAGGGAAGAATTTGGTTGTGACAGAAACTAATTACTTTCAAGGCACTTGGACCAAACCTATCATAACTACCATAACTATAAGTCTTGCAAAGGTAGGAATGACTAAAAGCTTCATACGTTCAAGAAAATCTTCTGCACCAAAATTAACTAAAAGCTTCACACATGAAGCAAACTAAATAAGGTAAGTGAACTAGTGAACTAAGAAACTTAAGTTCCTGAACAAATGAGAATAAAGACATTGCGTTAATGCTAGCTTAATCCAGATCACATACGTGAATGGTTGCATAAACGCCATTTTCTTTGGGATGGAGTTAGGCCTAAAGGACAGAAGTAAGATTGGTGTGGCCCACCTCTTTTGTTTTTATGGAAATAATTTTAACGAACCATGGGCGTTTAATATACGACTTAAGGGACATCGCTTGGCCTGGTAACATCTGCTTTAGTCACCAGTCAAATTCAGCCAGTTGACATCTGACATTCTTCAGACAGCACTTCACACCGTACAACAACCTCGACTGGCTACAAACTTCTCGTCTGTTTTATAAGTTTATTTCTGTATATTTTCCCGCATGCCAAAGCGCATTACACAAATAAAGCCATTGCCTCTTTCCCTTGTCAATTTATTTACGGTCTTTTGTGATGACGTAAGAAGGAAGGGCACAAACACAGACGATTGTCCAAAGCTCTGCCTCTCTCTCCATGAAGGAGGGAGGCTGGATAAAGAAGGGAACACCATTTGGCGGGATTGCAGTGAGTGCAGCGCATGAACAACTATAGCTATTCGTTTTGCTTTTTCCCTACCCCCCTTCCTTATCTCTTCCATGCAGATAAGTTCACAACTCAAACGAAAAGTGGATCGAATAAAACGGATTTATGAACGACGTTACAAAGACCGACAGTCAAGAGCATCCAGAGAAAATGGGAAAAAGGACTTATTCCAGGACAGGGAGATTGAAGAAGAAGCTCTGCCTTGCATTCTGCTCCCCAAGGCTCAGATTTTCATACGAGTATGACTGCACTATTTTGCACGGCTTATACAAATTTGTGTACCATACACGTTGAAGATATTTGAATTTTGGAGCAAGCAGTGAGCATGGTACAATATTGTACACAAGTATCAGTTTTACCCAAAGTCATGCAATGGAAATGACTTCCGTCACATTATAACTTAAAAAGTAAGGAGAGAAAAGTAACCAAACGTTTTGAGGTACGAATTTAACCCCATCGACTCCCAGCAGCGTACTATGACGAGCAGTTGTTTTGTCCCATAAGTTTTTTTTAAAACCTTTAAGTACACAAGACAAACAAAACGACGTTTCGGAATTTAACCTATTCCGTCATCAGGTGTTAGCGAAAATTAAAACATGGCAAAACCGCCGTGTCACCCAGCATCAACGGTGGTTTAAAAGAAATATATCTATACAATTAAAAAAGGAAACCTCACACTATTCCCTTTCAAAAAAGGCGAATACGGGAGGCGAAGCAGTGAGCCCTGTCCTTCCTCTTGGAAACCCAAGCAAGAAAGACAATGGTTTCCAAGAAGGCTCATTCCTCCGCCTCCAGAATTCACCTTTTTTTGAGAGGAAATAAGTGTAGGGTTTCCTTTTTTAATTGTATATATATTTCTTTCAAACCACCATGATGCTGGGTGACACGGCAGTTTTTGCTATATTTTAATTTTAGCTAAAACCTGATGACGGGATACGTTAAATTACGAAACGTCGTTTTTTCTTTGTCTTTGCTCTTAAAAGGCTTTTTTTTAAATGTATCTCACTCAGGTGCTTCTTGTTTGCAGTTTTGCCCCATACGTACACGGGTCAGAGCTGCGAGAATCGATTGCTCACCCTCTCGGTTCACAGTCTGAGGCTCTGACCACTATGGCCATGCTTTGGTCGCTTTACTCTGATTCGAGGTTCCTCACAAAGCTTGCATTTTGAGTTTGGACTTTTTCTTTTACTCATTCCAAACATCAGTATCCTGGTATCAGTATCCTGGATTAAAAGAAAATCTTAGCACGCAGTGACAACATATCCATCATTTTGATAGCTGTCCTGTACACTACACTTTAGCTATTTTGGCCAAAGTGCATGTCTGCGCACTACAGTATTACGACAGTCCTTACATTCATCCTTGACTTTCACCTTAAAATTCCTACATCCACCACCCCTTCCATCATCTTCTTTTATCCCAAGTCCCCTCCCATTTCATGTAAGTTTTCACACCCTCCCTCCTTCCTCCAGGTTCCTCCAGCTCTCTCTCACTATTAGGCTCCGTCCGTCCGCTGCGGCACTCATCGCTAATTACCTATGCAAATCTCCTGATTACAATTAACTAATTACACCAAGGTGATTCAACTTACATTGCCATCCATATTAATTACTTCCAATGCAATCATCTCGTTACAATGCTGAAAATGAGGCGACGAGCGAGAAGGCAACAACCAACCAACCGCCCCTGTTTTGCATTGTAAACAAATCGGCCGCTAACGCTAACGTCCACTGCCATATATATCGCTTCCAGGCTTGTTTCCTCTTCCTGTTAATGTTCGTGGCGTGATTAATCCATAATCAAGGCAAAATGGCCGCGGACGAATCTATCAGACGAAGAGACAATTCGATTACCGGGAAAACAAATTGAAGAGGATGTTCTGGAAACTCAAGCGATCATACGCACGCACGACGTGGGGATATATGCAAGGCACGGAGCAAGTGAAGAAGCCAGTGCAACTTTGCAGGTTGCTTTAAAACTGTTACTGTTAGTTTTGCAGGAGACAGTCTACCGGTAGCCTGGCTAGCAACCGAAAATGACTGGGCTCAAATCCAGGTCGAAGCATGTGTCTTTTTTTTTCTGAGACAGACACAAAAATTCAAAATTCAGTTGAGTATTAAGGCCTCCCTTCGCTCAGATTATTATCGACGATCTCGTCGTAATCTCCAGATTACTGCAATCGTAGGATAAGGAAAATTCTGGCGAAGCAGTATTTTCCCCTTTTCCATTCCGTATTTCGTCTTTTACCGATAATCGATCAACAGAATCTGCTACTCGAATAGTTACTGGCGAAAACAATTCCAAACTACTGTAACTCGAAAAATATGTATGAAAAATATCAACATCGTGGTTTTTTTTTTGGTGCAGAGTAATGCAGACTAAATGGCGATAACCTATTTTATGGGTATTTAAGAACGTGCCTGTAAACGGTACAGAGGTCTGCAATCATGAAGTGAGAAAAAAATGCCAGAATTTAACCTTTTATCACGAAAAAATTTCGGCATTAGTCTTCTTTTGCTTCTCAGTCCTGGAGAGAGGTTTGCCACTTCCCGCAAAGTCAGATGCCAACGAGAAAGGAATGACCAGTTCAAAAGCAGTTGGACATCAGTTACTTCGACTGCACAAGTTTTGTTATCATACGTTTTCAAATTCCGAATAACATGCAAATAGGTGACCTATCCATGAATAAATGGCTAACTTTAAAAAATAATAATAATTAGATTTAGTAATAAGTGAGGGCATATTTAAGTTATCACAACGACTGTCTAATTGACTCACACGGTTGAATAGAACAATCCTTCTAGTTTGAAAAAACACATACTATTGCATACTATAAATGTGTCTGCCAATCAACAAAATACCTTGCAACCACACAGAGCGATGACCTTGGTTGTTACAACACTGACAATGTGAAAGTTTCATCTTGCACATATCCTACAATAACAGGGTGACATTCAAAAACTCATGATGAAATTCCCTGATTTTTGCTTGAATTTTCCAGACTTGATAAATTCCCTAAATTTTCCCGGTTTTCCAGGTAGAACACTACCCTGAATGACACTATTGTCGCAGGGACGTGATGGTTTTAAAAATAACTCCAGCTATCCTGACTTCTAGTACAAATTCATTTCAAAAACATCCAAGAAATAAGTTCAGACAATATAAAAGTGCACCCGTTTACCGCTAAAATTTCAAGAGAAAAAGACGGTGGCGCTGCTCTCGTGCCCCAATGGGGGAGAAAGCATTTGTGCCGCATTATTCAAATTACAACTCCACAACGGCTTACATTGTTTGACGCAGTTCTTCACATAAATCAAACTTCACAAATCTTCGCACAGCCGTTCTTTGCCCATTAATGACCCCCCCCCCACCCATCCCCTTCCTCCCCCAAGAATAGCGAAAACCAAATTAATTCATGTCATACCACTCAAAATCATGGCGCCGAGTTCTCCGTTGCGCAACAAAACCACGCACCGTAACGTATCGATCCTGCTATTGGATGCGTGCGTATCGTATTTTACCTTTTGTTTCTCCTGTTTCAGTGTTTCTTTTCCTCTTTTCTGAAACCCCCCTGCTTCTCCTTACTGTTATTCGAATCACTAAATTCCCATTTCGTTGGCAAGCTTCATGCCGTTTCGGAAATTAGTAGCCTGTCACCACAGTTATGGGGAGAAGGGTAATGAACGACCTGCCTGCAAGCTAAATACTTGGATAATGAGCTCGTTATGATAAATGCACCAACTGGAGGCTCGATTAACAATCAACTTGGCAACGCTAAGTCCAGGTGCCAATACAATTACCGAAGGAGAATAATAACTTTTAATACATCACAGATTTCAAGGGTCTTGCATTCCTAACGGGATGTAAAACAAGAATAAGACTTATAAGGTGATTTAGAATTGGTGGTAATTTCTGATAATTCTAGAATTGAGCACGGCAATAACAGTCGCCATTTGCGGCATTTTTTACAGAACGATTTACGATGTATTTCACATGTAGTCTTTTTGCCATAATTTATTTCTCCAACCTCATACCGTAATTCAGGTAGGTTATTTACAAGCAAACCATGCTGTGAGTGTAAAATAATAATTACTAAATAATAAAATTCCTGTAGTGTGAAGACGCGGTTTAATTTCAGTTTCGTCCGCAGATTCAAAAAAAAAGTTTACTGGTCTTAGCCAAACTCATTAAACAAACAAAGCAATCTTTTAATGACAAGTTATATCTCATTATTTTAATATTTGATAAAGAGACCAGTATTTATGTACGGAATGTGTCGAACATTAGAGCTATTTCCTTCTTACATTGACTGGGTCCCATTCCCATAACGTGGGAAGCGATTATAGTAGCGTAACTGATGGCTTATTCTGATTGTCAACCGTAAATAAAAGATATTAAATATTTAAAGGATAAAGACGGAAAACCAAGGGCATTATAAAACAATATCACAAGGGAACGGCAGCACCCGCGGGCATTGCTTTACAATGTCGCGACGTTTTCGGTTGTTATCCATTATAATGCCCATTGATCCTACAATAGAAAAACACTAGCTTCGCTTCGTTTGTTTGTTGTTGAAGGGGAAGTTCGTCTAACAATGCACAGACAGGAGCGTCAATTCGAACCGTACGTTCAACAAACGGAGACACAATGCCAACAAAAGAATGCTGTGGTATGCCAACCTTTTGTGGCCAACACTGGTTAAACAATGCTTTGACGATTGTTGAATATATTGCCCTCGTTTTGTACGCATTATACGACAAACGGGGGCAGTATGTTCAACAATCGGTAAAGCATTGTTTACCATTCGTTCTATCAGGTCACGATGTTACTAAAATCAAGAATTTCTAGGGCTGGGGAGGAGAATTTGTCACTGAGACCCATACTGAAACGCATTGGATACAGTCGTATTAGTTCAGTCTTAGTTTATAGAGGGCGCCACGTGTTTTATGTGGGAATTTCTACTCAGTTTTTAGCCTAAAATTAAACTAAACTAAACGAAATTAACTTACGTTTAATTATTATTTAGCCTAGCTTAGTTGTAATTTAGTTTACTTTAGATTTGGGCTGAAAAAATGAGCAAAAATTACCAGATAGAACACGTGGCGCCCTCTGAAAACTCGGACTGAACTAATGGGGACGAATCTAACATGTTTCAATAGGGATGTTACAAATTCTCCTCCCAAACCCTATAAATTGTTGCTCAAATGGACATTATTGTCTCTTAACTGGTCATCTCCATATAAAAGGGCTTACCTCTCGGCTGGTTTCTATACGCTTGCAGGGCAGAAGCAGAAGGTCCTAAATGAAAATAAAAGAAAAAACTGTTACACCTTATAACAGCCCCCACCACACAAACACGCAATCATTTTAACTAGAAAAAACTTGATTTTTACACATGCCAAAACGACAGGAAGTTAAGTTGTACGTATTTTAGGGATCGTATATTCGGGTAGAGGAGCAATAATTACAGGAGGTATTACATGCACATGGTGGGGGGGGGGACGGTAAATGGGGGGGGTTCACTTCACCCCCCCAAACTTCTACAGCATTGCTATAACCCCCCTTGATATAACTCTGATATAACTCCTCCTGACATTCTCCGTAAAATGGGGGTCATCTTGCAGCCTTCAGATGTAGTATATTATCGCTGTTGCTTTACGAAATAGACTTGGGGGGGTTCAATACGGAAATGCATATACACAGTTAAGAAGAGGTGATGAACGATATTGATATACGACAGTCGGAAAAACGGTGTTAGTTTGACGCCAACGTTATCTCCATATATTGGACGAAGACTTCCGCATACCCAGCACGAGCAACCTCATACAAAACAGTCACCATCAAGGATCTGGAGTGAAAGTGGTGCCAAGCGCATGTCGTTTATTCGATTGACATGCTATTTTTGTTTATCACTTTAGCTTACCTGTGCACGTATGCCTAAGTGGGTTCTTATTTCTGTTTCTCATTAGGGCACCCCTGTGGAAGCTGTTCATGTGGCCCCCTCATGAGTTATTATATGAAGGCAAACCAAGCAGTGCTACATAAAAATACAAATACA
>JAHWFP010168208.1:83040-100510 GCA_023313725.1 Lithobius niger | reverse complement strand
AAGGGCCTGCAAACTCCTGGATTGCCCTGGATCCACCACTTCCTCTTCAGCCCTCTCTTCATTTATTCCTCTCTCTTCACTGTCACCCCAAGCTGTCTGCCCTGTCACTGCTGCACTGAAGAGCTTTGCAGCCCGAACTGCTGCTTCCCTATCAGAAGGCCCATCTCGCTCCTTTCTTGCAGCCATCTCATCACCTCCGCCATCTTGTTTTCCTCTAACTCTCATTGTCGTGTCAACTCCAAAGTCTCTCACTCTTTTCTCACTGATCCCTCTTTTCCTTGCTTCAGCCATCACCTGCACAAACACCTCATCCGTAACGACTCCCAGATTAATGTCACTGTCAGTCAACACTTTCCTCTTCCATAACTCTTGGAGGAGCCCATCTACATCAGAAGCCATTGCAATAGCTTTGAATTGTTTTTAAGTGGGCGGCAACAATCGTTGCTTGCAACAATGTCGCCATGCATGGTACCGAGGTGAATTGTTTCAAAGGATTAACTTAAACATAGGGTTACTTGCTTACTGAATGCTGTATTTCTCAGGGCTTTTTTTAGCCTTCAGACAAACATACGCATGCGACTTTTCCGGGGCTGCACCAAAGGGAGAATGTCACGGGGCGACGTTTTCGGGGAGGGGTAGGCGGGCAAGCGTGTATGGGGGAAGGGGGCAGGAGTGTGGGGATTGGGGGTTAAAGTAATTGTGGGGGAGAGGGTATATGAGCCATTCACAAGTTCGGTCTTCGGTTTGATAAATATAACAATCACCTGGAGGGAGGCGGGTGGGGGGGGGGGGAGTGCGCAGCATGTGCACGGGCACAACTAGTATCTATATCATCTTACATTATAAACCAAAGTCTCATAGCAGAAATGAAGCAACCGCAACGACGACCCCCGGAAGTGGAACAATGAAACCGTGCGAGTGTGTCAATAATATTCTTTGCCTTCAAGTTGAAACTGGGACGTTGTTGCCCTGAAAAGAAGTTGAAAGTGGCACAGTGTTGCCTCGACTAACAATTTGCTCTGCGCGGTCATCGCAAAGGCATGTCTTAAATGACGTCATGTACGCAGGACACCGCAACGGATTGGTTAAGCCAAAGCAATAAACTGAGAGTGGGGAGGGGCCTGAACGGGGAATGCCCGTTGGTGGGGCAGTGATTATGTTAGCGCCACTATTTGATTGACAAGGTAGAGGATACACAAATTATCCTTCTAACCAAACACCGTGGTAATCGCAAGGGAAGTATTAAATGACGTCATGCTCAGTTCTTTTTCACACAGTACACATTGCTTAAGCCACAGCGAAAAACTGGGAGTGGCAGAATTTCTGGGAGGTTGTTTGGAATACCAATTTCCCCAAACCTCGCAATAGGGGGAGGGGCAGTATTAATTCAAATAACCATCCACATTCAACTACGTATAGCAAAGAGGAGGAAGGGAAGGTAACGAAGAGGAGAGGGAGAGGACAGGATAAAAGGGGGAGGAGAGGGAAGGGAGAGGATTGGCGGAAATGGGGAGTGTTACACAAACAAAAATTGACTGTTGCAGTTAACGATCAGGCGGCACCGAGCAAATACTGGGAAACAACCATGGGTCAAACAAATCCCTGGGCGAAGCCGGGTACGATGCTAGTTTTTCATAAAAGAAACGATATAGATATTAATACACACGCAAGTTCAACAACGAGCGAAGATATTGGAAGCAACTCATTGTTAGTGATTATAGCGAGATGACCATTAGTGCAGAGAATATTATTGGATAACAGAATTTCATGTGGGAATTGGTTGCCAGTGGACAGTATACTGTGTAGTTCATTCCTACGCATGTCTTATCTGGAATTCCCGTCCCGTTTTTCTACACGTTCTATATATAATTTTGTCTATAATTTAGAAAACGCATGAAGATATTCTTTGACCTTTTTATATGTCCGTTTTGTATTTTTAAATTTCTTTCTATTTACACTTTATGGTAGTTTTCGGAAAAAAGTGTTCCCGATGAAGTAGCTGCCCCGGGAGGCATACGTAAGAAGAATTTGTTCGATTAAATGGACATACTCTCTAAACGATATAATATATAGTGTTCTTTCTATACGCTACTTAAAGTTCAACCACAAAGCGTTATTTACCCACCGTTAGTCAAACCATTCCAAAAAAGAGGTTCTAGTGTATGCTGTAAGCCCTGATTGCAGGGTCTATGGAAATAAACATAGATCCAGACACACGCTAGTGTGTCGTTCCAAGTTAGACAACAAATATCACATCAATTCAATTGTCGTGGAGGTAAACCATTGTAACGCGACACCGTAGCGTAAGTGTCTAATATCCTGAAGCATAATTGCACATTTCAGGTGCTTCGGCAAAACTAATTACGCGGTACAAAAGCTTAAATAATTGTGATAAAATAGAGAGCAATGACCAACCTGACAAAAACTAACTCGTCAAGGAATGTCACCTAAGCAACTTTCAGTGCAAAATGTGACCCTCAATAACGTTGCAAATGTGTTCCTATAGCTACTACATAGTAGCTAGTTACAAACGAGATAATAAGTGTAGTGTGCTGTCTAGACGCTACCTAAAAGTTCAACCACAAAGAATTATTCACCCACCGTTAGTCAAACTATTCCCAAAAAAAAGACACTAGTTATGCTGCGGCTAGAGGGTCTATCGAAATCAACATAGATTAAAAAAAAAAACATTAGTACCTAGCTAGTAGTAGCATTTTAGCAACGGTTTTTAGCCACGTAGTTTTCATGAAGGACTTATGCCACATTCTTGTGCCACATGAAGGACTTGTACAATGTTGCTTTTTGTCTATAACAGAAACAAAGCCATCTAATTTCAAGAATCTACAACAATTTGTACCATATTAATATTTTTCTCCATATTACCGTTAACACCAAAATTCTGTCATCCGATAATATTCACTGCTAATTGCCGTCTCGCTATGATAGTGGGATAGATAAGCCTAAACTTCTACATTTTAATGAGGAAAGTACCAAATTTGGTATAGATGCTAACTTAGGTATACTGATGAAATATGGATTTAGGGCCAACTGAATTTCTCAAACCGGAAGTGGAAACCGGACGTGCCTATTTTTAGTCATGAGCAAATCAAAAATAGCTTGACCAGTCTCCATCTACGGGAAAAAAGTGTTTAAAATGTGGCTCATCTTACCTGAATACTATTCTACACATTTCAAGGTATGACAACTGACTGATAAGAAGCTTAAGGGATGAAACGGAGGTCAAATGGTCAGATTTTGGACGAAAAATCAAATTTTCATCATTTTTTGCGAAACTGTTGCTTTTACGAAGGAAAAAGGGTTTAAAACGTGGTGCATCATACCGTAATACTACTCTTGACATTTTTAGGTATTATGGCTCTAACTGAAAGGCAGCTTAAGAGGTCAAACGAAGGTCAAAAAGGACTAAAAATCACATTTTTGTAATTTTCTGCTAAACCGTTGCTTTTACAGAGGATAAAAGTGTTTAAAATGTGGCGCATCATAACTTAATACTACTCTTGATGTTTTTGGGTATGACAGCCCTGACTGAAAGGTAGCTTAAGGATTCAAACGAAGGTCAAAAGGTCAAATTTCGGACGAAAAATCATATTTTTATCATTCTCTACTAATATAAAAATAAACCGTTAAATATAAATATAAACCGTTGCTTTTACAAAAAAAATCCATGTCTCAACATAATTAAAGGAAATCGAATTTACAGCTTTTTTGTCTAAATAAACTATTTGCCAGATTACATGCTTTGGTTAGAAATTGCTTGAATATTACCTGACCTGAACAATGGCCACTCTTTTTTAAAATCATAATTACAGTGTGTGTTGATGTTGAGCTGCTACAATGCCATTACTAATCCTAGAAATGGATGTTGATAGGTTCATCCGAAAGGTGTAGAGGTTCTTTATCAATGAAGCCAATGAAAATATTTTTCTGTAATTATGGTCTGAGCCATAACTGCTCTTTAGTACTGATGTATGGCATAAGCCTTTTGACTAGCTCTGTCCTCACAGTTAAGCAAGCTATTATGCACACTGTAAAAAAAAATATCCTCCTTTTAGATAAGACTAAATAGTTAAATTATTTTTGTTTAGAAATGGCATAGTAACAGCTCAAAGTTAAAATTCAGTAGTTAACATTCAGTAAAAGTTAAAATTCAGTAAAAATGAATAATATAGTAGTAGATAATAAGCCATTAATCGGTTCTTACTTATAGTAAAGCCGTTTTATTGGTCTTATTGGCAAAATACGTCTTCACCTAACAACTGCAAACACCGATTCTCAGACTCAAAGCTCATCACATTACCATCAGCCTTTACTGATAAGAACATCATAAGCAAGATCAACATGGAAAATTGGCCCATTCCTAGTTTTTCCATGTGACTTTACGAGGGTTGGCTCCACAACATTCGGAGAAAGAATAGAAGAATTCGTTCTGCCTCATATCTGTGTTGTACTAATTGGTCATAAGCTTGAGCTTTCAGATTGCTTTCAAACTGTTTCCAGACATGTCCTTTCCAGGATATGAGATACGTCCCTAACCCTTCAGAGTGTTGTGTCTGGGAATCCTGCGAATTCAGAACTCCAGAAGGTCAGTTTAGCTCGTCCTATTCCACTTTATCGCTGATATCTTCAAGGAATGCACCGGACAGGCATATCTATTCTTCAAGGAATGCACCGAACAAATTTTCTTTCACAGCTTTTCTGACACTGGACTGATGAATTGTGGAATCTCGTCATCTTTCGACTTGCATTGAAAGTTAAGTGATCTTTTCCGTTGCAAACCACGCTTATCTGTCCTCTACTTTCCAGGAAATATACATGGTGGTCCACAAAAAATTTATTGGCTGAAAAGTTCTCATAGCACAACAATATTCAGAACATTAGTAGGCTGAAGATTTTTTAACTTCAGGTTGCTACACAATACGTGGAATGACATGGAATGACTTCTCAATTTCAAACAACTATGTTAAGATCATACGAATACTTCGGTCTTAAGACATGCATGCAGCTTACCAGTATGTAGCTACATAATATACTTCTCAGTCTTCCAATATTTATACAGGTAGAATACCCCACTTTGTGTCAGAAAGCTTTGCTGGGTTAGATATCTATTTGGGTCACACTGATGAGCTGGTACTAACAGCTGATCTGAAAGATCTTCACGCAGCTGATCTGACATCTCTTCAGCTACAAGCAGCTTCACTAAAAGCCTGTGATCTTTCATCCTTCAGTAAGCTACAGAAAATGGATTTGTCTTTGTATCAATCATTAGCAAACAACGGTAAATTGTCACATTCACAGATAAACTGTTCTTAGTCAGTTTATGAAACGCAGTATAGAAAAGTTACTTTCTGACCATTTTCCACTGAAAACTTATACATCCAAAGCATGTAGCTCCTCCTTAGTATTTAGACTTTTGTGCTGATACGTGCTTCTTGCCTTCCTTCAGCAGTTATATATGTACATGTAAAGGCTTTAGACACAAAAGTATTTGGATTCCTCCGATTTCAGATATTGCAAAGCGAGAATTTATCAGTAAATGCATACACAGAGAATTTCTCATTCCTTCTAAACATTCAAAGACCAACACAAAACGTATACTCTTTCCCTACAATGACTGTTCAGCAGAGAGGTCTGGCTTGTTCTTCTTAGAACACCCACGCTAAGTATCTGGTTCATTCTCGATATTTCAACACTACAGAAAAAGAATCTGACTTCTTTTCAGTCTTTTTGGAGAGTCTAGCTACGCAGACAGGGCCTATCGCCCATTCGTGTTGTTAACACTTGCACATGAAATATCGCTCTTCCTTCTACCTAGTCTAAATACAGGGTTAAATGTTTCTGCTCCTTAGTGCATGTGTGACTACTCTAGCCTGCAGGATCTGTATCTACTTCAGCCATTAGGTAGCTGTATTACAATTCCCGGGTCTTCTTTGACCGTTGAACAGCTACAATACAGGATTTGAGGTCATCTTCAGCCGTTAAGCAGCTACAATACAAGATAGCTGCTTAATAGGGTCTTAATAGGGTATTTTTCAGCCGTTACGCAGCTACAATACAGGATACTCTTTAGCCATTAAGCAGCTGCAATACAGGATCCGGCCCTTCTTGTGGCATTAGGCAGCTACAATATAAGGCACGGACCTTCTTCAGCTACACTTGCAGGATTATAACTCTTTTAGAGCTGTATAACTTCAATATAGGGCACGGACCTTCTTCAGCAACACTTGCAGGATTATAACTCTTATAGAGCTGTATAACTTCAATATAGGGCACGGACCTTCTTCAGCTACACTTGCAGGATTATAACTCTTTTAGAGCTGTATAACTTCAATATAAGGCACGGACCTTCTTCAACTACACTTGCAGGATTATAACTCTTTTAGAGCTGTATTACTTCAATATAGGGCACGGACCTTCTTCAGCTACACTTGCAGGATTATAACTCTTTTAGAGCTGGATAACTTCAATATATAAGCCTGATAACGTGCTTAGCAGGTTTGAAATTTTTGTTGTGGTACGAAGTTTCCTATTTCTTTCAGCTTATGAGTTACTTCACAGGCAAGTTGGATCAACGGGTATTGCAGTGAAACTGATCTAAGGGGGAAGCTGTCGACAGCTACTTGCTTTGCTGCGTGGATCACATGATTACTGTGACACTTATAGGAATAGGATAAACAACATCGTTGGAACAATAACGAGCTGTGCTGATAGCATGATCATTACTTGTGTTTATTTTCTCCATGTTATTTTGTAGTACATTAGGTCACGTGATGCCATAGTGGCTGATTACGTCACAATACCTCACAACTTCTAACCAAACCATTGAACCTGGCGAATTTTTTATTTAGAGAAAAAGGGATCTAAATTCGAAGTCCTTTAATTATGCTGAGACATGGTTTTTTGTTTGTTTTTTTTTTTTGTAAAAGCAACGGTTTAGGAGAAAATGACAAAAATGCAATTTTTCGTCCCAAATTTGACTTTTTGACCTTCATTTCACCCCTAAGCTTCCTTTCAGTCAGGACTGTCATACCCAAAAATGTCAAGAGTAGTATTAAGGTATGATGCTCCACATTTTAAACACTTTTTTCCTTTGTAAAAGCAACGGTTTAGCAGAAAATGACAAAATGTGATTTTACGTCCAAAATTTGACCTCTTGACCTCCATTTCAGCCCTTAAGCTACCTATCAGTCAGCTGTCATACCTTGAAATGTGAAGAATAGTATTCAGGTATGATGTGCCGCATTTAAACACTTTTTCCCCATAGATGGAGACTGTTCAAGCTATTTTCGGTTTGTCTCACGGCTAAAAATAGGCAGTTCTGGTTTCCACTTCCGGTTTGAGAAATTCAGTTGGCCCTATATCCAAATTCATTAATTAGTACTAAAGTAGCATCTCTGCCAAATGTGGTGCTTTCCTCACTAAAATCCAGAAGTCACCCTATTTTAGTGGCTTATCTACCCCACTATTATCACTAACAACGAGTTGCTTTCAATATCGTTCATCGTTGTTGAACTTGGCTGGTGATTTGTATCCGTACGCATGACTCAGAGTCGTGGCCCGGTAATAAACAAAACTGAAATTAACACGCTTGCGTGTCCTACTATTTTTATCGTTTTTCATAAAAGAAAACGAAAGCAATTTCATGTTGGAATTGGTTGCCAGTGGACATTGTACTGTGTAGTTCGTATTACGCTCCGCGCAGAATTCGTGCAGCTATGGAGTGGGACTATAATTGTGACGTTTCACATTACAAAACGCTGGAATGTCACAGTGACCCTCAAATTTCGCCTACTCGCTTCTTCGCAGGGTCGTATGAAATAATATAACGGAATAATACAATGATATGTGGGCTTGAATAGTTTAATAATAGTTAAAAACCAAATGGTTCGGCCGTTCAAGGAAGAGATATGCACATAAACTATTTTCCAATTCCCTACCGACGAATTGTCCAAATTTTAACAACTCTGCACTAACACTGCATCATTAATTTGACGTGTCGTTTGGTACTAGAGTAATACTGCAGGACGATAGAAATGTGCAATTGACGTATGCAGTTTTAAAGGCAGATATACCAACAGGACACCACTAAAAATCTGAATACGTGGTGTAAAAGGTATATGTATTGCACATGTAAAAAATCGCTTCCTAAGTTTTGATACTACAATTTGGCAAATGACGATCAGCGATCATGTAAGAAGTATCCAGATAAGGAGTTTCCATCCGACGCTATTATTTTTGTTACAAAAAAAATAACCTGAGAATTTAGCTGTTTTTTCCCCATCCCGTTCGTTCTTTTTCATCTAGCTTTTACAGTTTTTAAATCTACGAATACCTTATTTTGCAGTAAATTCAGCAACGAATACAGGGTGGAGGGAGGGAATCGTACTGCTCTGGGAGTATATACGTAATGTTGATTACTGTAAATTGATCTACTCTCTTTAGGTGTATTAACAAACAATAAAATAACACATGAAAAGAAAATTAGTACAAAGTCTAAATTTAACGTAACACCACAATTTCATGTAGCCAGCTCTTGTTTAAGCTTTGGGCTTTATTTTTTTTTTATATGTGTAAAGAATATTTATAACAATCAATTTTAAAACAAGACATAAAAAAGACCCTTCCCCTTCCTCCATGTACGCCAGTCTTATAATCTTATATGCAATTCAGTTTAATTTAAAGCTACACAAACGCTGACGTAATTCCCAGTCCCCTCCTCCCCACTCCCACGTCTACATATAAAGGCTTTTTTTCCGTGGTCATAAAGTAAACTTTGACTGACGAAAACAGGTAAATTTCCGTTCTTCCAACACCTTTTTCGAATTTCTACTGCTACTATTTTCAAGTACGGCGGAAGGGTAGACATACCAGGGTGGTGTGAAAAGTACTAAAAAATAGGGTTTGCCTATAAAGTGTGTAGGCCTATAAAGTGTACAGTCCTATGAATAGGCATGGAAGTACACATTAGGCCAAAGGATACGACTGAACCGAAGGTAAGTCTCTTTAAGGACTAATAAAGACCTCACCGTACTGAAAATGTACTAACAAGAATGGTAGGCCTAGAAAGTGTAGGCCTATTTTAACAATTAATTCAAAACGAAAGGACAAATGAATTCTTTAAAAAATATTGATTAGGCCATTTTCTGCCATATCAATATTCGATTCTGTTTGACCGTTGTGGAGTATCCAGAGGGTGTGAATTCCGGTCTAGAGGGCACATGTTTGTTGTATCGAATTAAATGAGATGAGCTTTGGACATCATTTGAAACGGAAAAAATAAATAAATTAAGGACGCAAAACATCTTTGTTTTCCTTACGAAAAAATACTACTAGTTCGACACCACGCTGCTACACAATGCCTCAGCCTTTCGTCACGGTTCTGCCAAATTTGCGCTATCATGTCTGGTGTGATTGAATAACACACCTCAATCATGCACTTGCTAAGCTGTTGTACGTTCCCAGGATGTTGCTGTGCGAGTGGGAGTGCGAGGGAGCGGTGCTCCCAAACTTTTTTTTAGAGAGGCAGCAGCGCTCCCTTACTTTTTGAAAATAAAACATGTGTGACTTTTATGCCAGGCAGCCTGCTTTCAAGGCACCGACAGCCGACCGGAGCGATACACGAACTATCTCTAGAGAGTAGAGTAAGAGCCTAGCCTGACGGTATGCACTGCATGCTTCTTATCTATCAAATTTTTACTAGGGCCGATTTGTCTGTGTACCCATATGTGAATTTTCATTTTGTTTTTGGTTTGCTTTTTATTACCGTGTTTTCTTTTTTTTTTTGGGAGGGGGGGAGCGAGTGGAGGTGATAGCTGCCTTACGTTTTTTTGCCACTACAAAACTGGGCCTACCCTTTTTTTTTAGCTCTCTTCAGACCACCCTGTATACGTTTACATAAATGGATAATCATGCTTCATGTTTTAATGTTGTAGTTGGAGATGCAACATATTCTCATCTGCTAGAATGGAAGTTAATTCATTCTAGAGATGCGCTTTTCAAATCGAGTATTTTCTTAACACACACAATTTTTCATCACTCGACGCACATACATCTGCGTATACATCTGCATATACATCTTAGTTCATTGGCTATAATTGTGTAAAATTAACCTATACAATATTGTTCCAAAATCGGTGTGAAACCGCTTATCGATCACCCAGATCATTATGAAGGTTGTTGCGATATAATTTTAGGTTTCCATAACAAGTTTCAGACAATTATAATACGTGAGTGTGTCTTAATATCTATATCGTTTTTAATAAAAGTGTACGAAAGCAATTTAAAGTGGGAATTTGTTGCCAGTCGTCAGTGTAGTTTATTCCTACACATGTGTTGTCTTCGACTCTGTTTTGCTAAACGGTCTGTGAATAATATTTTATCTATTAATCTAAATGCAGTACGATATTCTTTGGCCTTTTTATCTACAAATTTTGTATTTTGTATATTCTTCTCTTTTCATTTATAACTGAAGCAAATCCATCCAATTTCTAGAAACTACAACGATTTGTACCACATTTGTATTTTTCTCCATATTACCGTTATCGCCAAAATTCTGGCAATCGATAATAAACACTGTGCTAATGGTCGTATCGCTATATTCACTAACAATGAATGTTTTCAATATCGTAGGTCTTTGTTGAACTTTTGACAAAGTTGCATGTGTCGTAATATCTATATCATTTTTCATAAAAGAAAATGAAAGTGAAAATGAAAAAGAAAATAAAAGAAAATGAAAGAAAATAAAAATTCCATGTAGGAACTGGTTACTAACAGACAGTGTACTGTGCAGTTCATTCCTCTACATGTCTTTTTCTGGGATCCCCTTTTTTTGCTGTACGATCTCTACGCAATTTTTTGTCTATCAATTAGAAAACGCATAACGGTATTCTTTGACCGTTTTATCTGTATATTTTGTATTTTTTATATTTCTTTCTCTTTTCACTTTATCGTAGTTTTCGGAAAGAGAAGTGTTCCCGATGAAATAGCTGCCCCGGGAGGCATACGTAAGTAGAATTTGTTCGATTAAATGGACATACTCTCCAAACGATATAATACAGTGCTCTTTCTATACGCTACGTTAAGTTCAACCACAAAGCGTCAATCACCCGTCGTTAGTCAATCCATTGCAAAAAAGAGGCAATGCTGCAAGGCAATGAATGCTGCAGCGCTGGTAGAGGGCCTATGCAAATTCACATAAATTAAAAAAACAATAGTACCAAACTAGCAATAGCCTTTTAGCATCGGTTTTTAGCAACGTAGTTTTCCATGAAGGACTTGTACCACATCCGTAAATGTTGCTACAACAATTCACCGCTTAATACTTTTCTCTATACTACCGTTAACACCAAAATTCTGTCAACCGATAATATTCACTGTCCTAATGGTCGTCTCCCCATAGTCGTCTCGCTATATCATTAACAATGAGTTGCTTTCAATAGCTCCGGTCGTTGTGGAACATGGCGGCTGACACATTTACATGTGTCTTAATATCTATATCGTTTTTCTTAAAAGAAAACGAAAGCAATTTCAGGTGGGAATTAGTTGCTTGTAGGCAGTGTACTGTGCAGTTCATTTCTATACATGTCTTGTTTAAAATTCCCTGTTTTCCAATACTTTCTGTATATAACTGTTTGTCGATCAATAAGAAAACGCATAACGGTATTCTTTGACCTTTTTATCTGTATATTTTGTATTTTTTATAATTCTTTCTCTTTTGACTTTATGGTAGTTTTCGGAAAGAGAAGTGTTCCCGATGAAGCAGCTGCCCCGGGAGGCATACGTAAGTCGAATTTGTTCGATTATTTGGATATACTCTCCAAACGATATAGGCTAATATATAGTGTTCTTTCTAGAGCCCACGTAAATTTCAACACAAACTATTATTCACCCACCGTTAGTCAATCGATTCTAAAAAAAAGAGGCACTAGTGTGTATTGTATCCCTAACTAGAGGGTCTATGGAAACTAGCATAGATTCAGAAATGCTAGTGCCTAGCTAGTAGTAGTCTTTTAGTAATGGTTTTTAGCAACGCAGTTTTCCATGAAGGACTTGTGCCACATTCATAAATGTTGCTACAACAATTCATACCACTTAATAGTTTTACCATATTACCATTAACACCAAATTCTGTTATCCGATAATATTCACTGCCATAATTCTCATTTCGCTATAGTCGTCACGCTATAATCACTAACAACGAGTTTTTATCAATATCTCCGGTCGTTGTTGAACTTGGCGGGTGACACACTTGCATGTGTCTTAATATCTATATCGTTTTTCTTAAAAGAAAACGAAAGCAACTTCATGTTGGAATTGTTTGCTAGTGGACAGTGTACTATGTAGTTCATTCTTATACATGCCTTGTCTGGGTTCCCTGTTTTGCCATACGTCCTGTATATAATTTTTTGTCTATCAATTAGAAAATGCATGACGGTATTCTCTGACTTTTTGTCAGCATATGTATATTTTGTTATATTTCTTTCTCTTTTGACTTTATGGTAGTTTTCGGAAAGAGAAGTGTTCCCGATGAAGCTGCTGCCCCAGGAGGCATACGTAAGTAGAATTTGTTTGATTAAATGGACATACTCTCTAATCGAGATAATATATAGTGTTCTTTCTATACACTACATAAAGTTCTACCACAAATCGTTATTCACCCGTCGGTAGTCAATCCATTCCAAAATAGAGGCACTAGTGTATGCTGTAGCCCTGGATAGACGGTCTATGCAAATTCACGTAGATTAAAAAAAAAAAACATTACTTCCAAGTTAGCAATAGCTTTTTAACGGTTTTTACCCAAGTAGTTTTCCTTGAAGGACTAGTGCCACATTCGTAAATGTTGCTACAACAATTTGTACCGCTTAATACTTTTCTCCATACCTATACACACGCTAGTGTGTCGCGCCAAGTTAGGCAGCAAACATCACATCAGTTCAATTGTCGATGTTGTAAATCATCGTAGCGCGACGCCATAGCGTCAAGTGTCTTGTATAATGAAGCAGAGTTGGGCACATTTCAGGTACTTGGATAAAAATAATAGTGCGGTACAAAAGCTAAAATTGCTTTTAAATCGATAGCAATGACCCACCTGACAAAAATTAACTCGTGTAGGAATACTAGCTAAGCTGTTTTCAATGCAAAATCTGTCCCTCAATAACGTTGCAAATGTGTTACTACTAGTTACTACCTAGCTAGTCCACTCATCCCCATGTTAAATCCCATAGAGTGATTATTCATCGATACCGAGATAACGGGAAGGCTTCTTCTAGCTCTGAAATTGGACGAATGGGTGCAGTACAAGATGAACTGCAAACCTTTTTATGGTTAGGAGCCTGGGGGTGTAACGGGGGTGGCGTGGGAGGGCGCGTAAGTACGAAAATATTGTTATAACCATTGTTAAAATTGTCGGCATCGTCTCTCATTGGACGGCCAAAATTCGGACAATGACAACGTGTATACTGAGGTGCGTGCTTGACACAAACTAGTGTATCACGATAAATATAAACAACGCTGCCAAAGAAATTGTATTAACGTCCAATTCACGAAAAATAAACAAATCAAAATAAACAAAGCCAAAAACAGGTAAAGAGACCACCAAGTTGAGAGTGGTGGCCCTTCAAAGGAGTGATATCAACAAACCAAAATAACTAAATAAAACAAATTACAACGAAATTAAAACCAAACCAAAAATCTATATAGGGGTGACTAAGGTGAGAATGGTTCGGCCTCTAGGCAAAGGTAGTAGCAAAGTGTTGAAAACCAATTTTTTGTTGATGTGGCAGTTTATCACATATCAGCACGGTAGTGGAGTTGAGTTTAATACCCAATTTAAAAAAAAAAGGAGTAATATCATATCAAAAACCAAAACTGGTAAAGGGCCGCCAAGTTCCGAATGGTTCAGCCCTTCAAAGGAGTGATATCAACATACCAAAACATTTGCCAACTTAATCGCACCGATTAATACTTTGGACGTTAAATGACAACTTGAACATTGCTACCGAAAGTACCAATGTTCTAGTTATCATTTAACCTTCGAACTATTAAGCGGTGCGATTAACTTGGCGAATGTTTTGGTGTGTTGATATAACTCCTTCGAATGGCCGAACCATTCGGAACTTGGCGGGCCCTTTTACCAGTTTTAGTTTTTGATATGATTACGGTTCACACCAGAATTCTTTTATCCGATAATATTCACTGAGCTAATGGTTGTCTCGCTATATAATCACTAACAATAAGTTATTTTCTATATCTCCGTTCGTTGTTGAACTTGGCGGCTGACACACTTGCATGTCTATATAAATATCTATATCGTTTTCTTAAAGAAAACGAAAGCAATTTCATGTTGGAATTATTTGCTAGTGGGCAGTGTACTGTGTAGTTCATTCTTATACATGCCGTGTATGGGTTCCCTGTTTTGCCATACGTCCTATATATAATTTTTTGTCTATCAATTAGAAAATACATGACGGTATTCTTTGACTTTTTATCAGCATATATATGTTTTGTTATATTTCTTTCTCTTTTGACTTTATGGTAGTTTTCGGAAAGAGAAGTGTTCCCGATGAAGCTGCTGCCCCAGGAGGCATACGTAAGTAGAATTTGTTCGATTGAATGGACATACTCTCTAATCGAGATAATATATAGTGTTCTTTCTATACGCTACATAAAATTCAACCACAAAATGTTATTCACCCACCGTTAGTCAATCCATTCCAAAAAAGAGCCACTAGTGTATGCTGTAGCCCTGGCTAGATTGTCTGTGCAAATAAACACAGATAAAAAAATATATAGTACCTAGTTAGCAGTAGTCTTTTAGCAACGATTTTTAGCCATGTAGTTTTCCGTTGAGGACTTATGCCATATTCGTGAATGTTGCTTTTTATTTATAACATAAGCAAATCCACCCAATTTCTAGAAACTACAACGATTTGTACCGCACTAATATTTTGTGCCATGTTAACCATTACTACCAAAATTTTGTCATCCGATAATAGACACTGCTCTTACGGTCGTCCCGCTATAATCACTAACAATGAGTTGCTTTCAATATTGTCAGTCGTTGAACTTGGTGAGTGACTCACTTGTGTGTTTGTGTTGATATTCTATATCGATTTTCATAAAAGAAAACGAAAGCATTTTCATGTTGGAATTGGATGCTAGTGGACAGTGTACTATGTTGTTCATTCCTATACATGCCTTGTCTGGGATTCCAGTTTTGCTATACATTCTGTATATAATTTTTTGTCTATCAATTAGAAAATTAAGACAGTAAACTTTGGAATTTTTTACTTGAATATTTTGTATTTTGTGTATTTTGTATTTATATTCGCTTTTCACTATATGGTAGTTTTTGGAAAGAGAAGTGTTCCCGATGAAGCTGCTGCTCCAGGAGGCATACGTAAGTAGAATTTGTTCGATTTAATGGACATACTCTCCAAACGAGATGATATATAGTGTTCTTTCTATACACTACATAAAGTTCTACCACAAATCGTTATTCACCCGTCGTTAGTCAATCCATTCCAAAACAGAGGCACTAGTGTATGCTGTAGCCCTGGATAGACGGGTATATGCAAATTCACATAGATAAAAAAAAACAAAAAACATTACTTCCAAATTAAGAATAGCCTTTTAGCAACGGTTTTTACCCAAGTAGTTTTCCATGAAGGACTAGTACCACATTCGTAAATGTTGCTACAACAATTTGTACCGCTTAATACTTTTCTCCATACCTATACACACGCTAGTGTGTCGCGCCAATTTTGGCAACAAACATCACAACAAACATCACATCAGTTCAATTGTCGATGTTGTAAACCATTGTAGCGCGAGGCTATAGCGTCAAGTGTCTTATACAGTATGTCTCAGAAGTCCCGTTTACCCAAAATAAAGGGCAATATACAGGATTTGAGTTGCTAATAATAACGTACTCGTATATGAAATCACCTATGGCTAATCCGACGATGGTTCCTAAACTGACCTTGGAGGTCGTTTTCAAGGTCATCCAAAATATATCTCTAAACTATTCAAGATACGGGCATAAAATAAATTAGAAAGTTGTTTGGAATAATACACCACAAGTTCAACAAAGGAAACAGAACTGAAATCGCGCCACAAACATGGAAGATATGGGCAATACAACTTGGACACTGCAGGGGTGCTAACCAAGGGGCAGCGATAAGCAATTACTTGGTGTCATCATGTGGTTGTGTACTGAAGCACTAACGATCGACTAGAGGAAATCCAGTTCCTGATTTCGGTAATTGTATAAAAGCAGGAGCGAAAGCGGGGTGGGGGGGGGGGGGGCGGGGGCACATGACCCCCCCCCCCACAGAGAAGGTTTAAGAACAATCTAAATATCTTTTTTTTAAACCGCTCGTGCAAATTATGAAAATAATGAGAAAGCTGCGCAAACTCTGGGTACTGCTCCTCTCTACCCCGAGCGGCTATCGGTAAGGTGCACCACTAAGTGCAGAACCTCAATAAATCAACCGCTATGGCTTCAAAGTAGGATTTTGTGGATATTTTCTGTTAATTTGCTTAATCTATTTAAATTTGTTCTGCATTATCGTATTTGTGTTATAACCTAAACGTAATGAAGAAATCTTGTATTCATTAGTGAAGAATGTACCTGTATTTTCCTGCCTATGGATTGGAGTTCTAATTATGGTGCACTTTCTAGATATCCATATTTAGTAAGCCGCAGTTTTCACTTTCAGTTCCTTCCATGCTTGCTGAATGGATTGTTTTATGCATAATCTTTGTTACAAAACACTTTTGAATGTATTTGATCACTTTCTAGACTTACCGCTGCCCCATGGTTGGCTCCCCTGCAAGGTCCAAGTTATTTTGACCGTATTTTCCGTGTTTACGGCACGATTTCAATTCTGTTTTCTTTGTTGGCCTTATATTATAATCCCAAACAACTTTCTAATTTATTTTATGCCCGTATCTTGAATAGTTTAGGAGATATATTTTGGATGACCTAGAAAACGACCTCCAAGGTCAGTTTGGGAACCATCGTCGGATTCGCCATAGGTGATTTCCTGTATGAGTATACGTTGTTATTACCTACTCATATCCTGTATATAGCCCTTTATTTTGGGTAGACGGGACTTCTGAGACATGCTGTATGATGAAGCAGAGTTGGGCACATTTCAGGGACTTGGATAAAAATAATAGTGCGGTACAAAAGCTTAAATTGCTTTTAAATCGATAGCAGCGACCACCTGACAAAAATTAACTCGTGTAGGAATGCCAGCTAAGCTGCTTTCAATGCAAAATCTTACCCTCAATAATGTTGCAAATGTGTTACTACTAGTTACTACCTAGCTAGCTCGTCCAAAGAAATTCGTCCAATTTCAGAGCTGGAAGCCTTCCCCTTATCTCGGTATCGATGAATAATCACCCTATGGGATTTAACATGGGGATGAGCGGACTACCTAGCTAGCTA
>JAHWFP010168208.1:65775-82640 GCA_023313725.1 Lithobius niger | reverse complement strand
GTCTCTCATTGGACGGCCAAAATTCGGACACTGACGTGCGTGCTTGGCACAAACTAGTGTATCATGATAAATATAAACAACGTTGCCAAAGAAATTGTATTAACGTCCAATTCACGAAAAATAAACAAACTGTAAAACAAATCAAAATAAACAAAGTCAGAAACAGGTAAAGAGGCCACCAAGTTGAGAGTGGTGGCCCTTCAAAGGAGTGATATCAACAAACCAAAAATAACTAAATAAAACAAATTACAACAAAATTAAAACCTAGCTAAAAACCTATAAAGCGGTGACTAAGTTGAGAATGGTTCGGCCTCTAGGCACAGGTAGTAGCAAAGTGTTGAAAACCAATTTCTTGTTATGTGGCACTTTATCACATATCAGCACGGTAGTGGAGTTGAATTTTATACACAATTAAAAAAAAGGAGTAATATCGTATCAAAAACCAAAACTGGTAATAGGGGCCACCAAGTTCCGAATGGTTCGGCCCTTCAAAGGAGTGATATCAACACACCAGAACATTCGCCAACTTAATCGCACCGAATAATACTTTGGACGTTAAATGACAACTTGGACATTGCTACCGAAAGTAGCAGTGTTCTAATTATCATTTAACCTTCGAACTATTAAGCAGTGCGATTAACTTGGTGATTGTTTTGGTGTGTTAATATCACTCCTTTGAAGGGCCAAACCATTTGGAACTTGGCGGGCCCTTTTACCAGTTTTGGTTTTTGATATGATTAACTGCAAAAAATAAATAAATAAAATGAACAGAACAAAGGAGAAGGGAAATAAAGACCCCTGAACAGTGGGCAGGGAAGGGAGGTGGGGGGGGGGGGGGGGACCCCGGTTCCCCTCCTCTTTCCCCCCCCCCCCCCTCGTTGAAACCCCAAAATGTGTCATAATGCTAAGTTCTTCCATAATATGTGAAAATGTAGAAGCCGGGTATGGCAGTGATGTACCATAAGATGCTTTAGCTTCCCAGACCCTACTCAGGAGCTAACAACACCCATGGCTTTGTTCGGCCTCCTGCTAATTTTTTCTTCTGAGCGGTGGGCGGTGCGACTACATAGTCATTCAAGAAAAAAAAAGTTGGAGACATTTCACTCAAAAGGTGGGGGTGACCAAATTCCTCAAACCAGTCCTCAACCGATGCATATAATCTTTGCTCACAATTTAAAACGAAACCATATTTCACAAAGTAGTTCCAATCCGCAGCCACCATTTCCATCCATCCCCACCCTCAGAAAAAAAAACACGCAACTAGTACGAAAACATTTTCAAAAGCAGCGATGTTTTTTACAGCTTTGAACAACGTTTATTGCGTGTGAAATTATTAACCTACGAAATCCTTTAAAGGTTTTTAAAAATTTATTTACAACTCTGTTGGCAAGGGTTAGACATAGTTGCAGTTTTGAACGCAATTCGAATAGTCCTATCACGAAGTTTTACAGCTGGTTGGTGCACTGTGCTGAAATTGTGTTTGTGGAGCTATGAATTTAGTCTTAAACCGTCGCCAACGCCTCTAGTTCACACCAGTTGACGCTACCTAAACACACAAGATGGTGTATGAGGGCACAATAAAGCGTGCACCTTGCAGGCATTCTGTCACAGCCTGTGACTCACAGGTTCCAACAAGCCATGACTTAAATACTCGATCATAAAATAATTGGGGTCTAATATAGGGCGATATCTAGGTAACCAAGCATTTTTGGATAGGTGTTGTATAGGACTTTTTGACCTTTCCGTACTTCCTGAGAATGCCCTGGAAGTTTGTCAGTTTTATTCTGAAACACCCTGTTTATAGTCTTCTTTCTATACGCTATTTACAGTTTAACCACAAGGCGTTATTCACCCACCCGTTAGTCAATTCATACCAAAAAAGAGGTACTAGTGTATGCTATATTCCTAGATAGAGGATCTATGCAAATTAACATAGATGAAAAAAAATAGTACATAATTAGCATTAGTCTTTTAGCAACGGTTTATAGACTCGTAGTTTTCCATGAAAGACTTATGCCATATTCGTAAATGTTGCTTTTTATTCATAACATAAGCAAATCCACCTAATTCCTAGAAACAATAACGATTTGCATTGCTTTAATATTTTTCTCTGTATTACCGTTAGCACCAAAATTCTGTCATCTGATAATAGACACTGTGCTAATGGATGTCCCGCTGTAACTACTAACAATGAGTTGCTCTCAATATTGTCGGTCGTTGTTGAACTTGGCGGGTGACACAGTTGCGTGTGTCTTAATGTTGATATAGCTTTTCGTAAAAGAAAATGAAAGCAATTTCATGTGGGAATTGGTTGCCAGTGGACAGTGTACTGTGTAGTTCATTCCTACACATGTCTTGTCTGTGATTCCCGTTTTGCTATATATTCTGTAAATAATTTTTGTCTATCAATTAGAAAATGTATGGCGGTATTCTTTGACCTTCTTATCTCTATATTTTCTATTTTTTTATATTTTTCTCTTTTCATTTTATGGTAGTTTTCGGAAAAAGAAGTGTTCCCGATGAAGCAGCTGCCCCGGGAGGCATACGTAAGTAGAATTTGTTCATTTAAATGGACATACTCTCTAAACGAGATAATTTGTATGTTCTTTCTATACACTGAGTAAAGTTCAACCACAAAGTTTTATTCAACCACTGATAGTCAATCCATTCCAAAAAAAGAGGTGCTAGTGTATGCTGTAGCCCTGGCTTGAGTGTCTATGGAAATTCACGTAGATTAAAAAAAACCAAGAGTACCAAGCCGTCAATAGCCTTTTAGCAACGGTTTTTAGCCACATAGTTTTCCATGAAGGACTCGTGCCACATTCGTCAATGTTGCTTTTTATTTATAACAGAAGCAAATCCACCCAATTTCTAGAAACTACAACGGTTTGTACCGCATTAAAATTGTTCTCCATATTACCATTAACACCAACTTTCTGTCATAAATAACAATGAGTTGCTTTTAGTATCGTCGGTCGTTGTTGAACTTGCATGTATTTCATATCTCTATCGTTTTTCATAAAAGACAAGCGGCTGCAGCGACTGCCTAGTCGCACAGGTCTTCTGTACAGTTACTCTACTTGCAATCTTGAGGCGCATACCTCTATCACGCACCAACAGCTATCTCTACTACACTAATGTAAAAGCAATAACCATGACAACTGCCGGTTAAAAATGTGTTAGCTTTTAGGCCTATTTGCATTTCAGGTATAGGGCCTAATTTTCAGGTTTTAGGCCTAATTTTAACCAGCAGTTTTTATTTCGTAAGTGCAGATAACGGAGATTTGGACTGTATAGTAAGCATATTCATTTTTGCAACACGGTGAGCCTTCGGCCACACAATTACAGTGTTACAACGTAACGCGCAATGTAGCCTATATAGATCAGTGGTGGTAGGGAAGTGGCGAGAGAGACGCTGTTGATGAAGCCAACAGCTACTCGTAGCAACTTGACGTTGCCGTGGTAACATGATTTTAGGCCTAATTTTTTTGAAATACAGTGTTAATTTCGTAAATAGCAGATAGGCCTAATGGAGAATTTGGTTAGACGGTAAGCCTATTCATTCATGCAACAATGCGACAAGACTGTTGTAAATGAAGCTAAAACTCATTTGTTTTTATTGCGTGTTATCTTAGGATTTCAATTCGATGATCAAACTTTATTATTTAATTTAGTTACGTCGAAGAAGTCTATTAGCTGTAAGGAAGTAACTATGTTTTAATTTACCATGTTATTCAAATAACTTCTCACACTGAATCTAACGATGTAAACCGTGGTCGTCTCTATCTGGTACCGTTGCGAATTTGAAAAATGCGACGGACGGACGGACAAAGTCTTTGCAATAGTCTTCTCAGCCGGTATGGCTGTATACAAGACTAAAAACGAAAGCAATTTCATGTGGGAGTTGGTTGCAGTGGACAGTCTACTGTATAGTTCATTCCTATACATGTCTTGTCTGGTATTCCCGTTTTGCTACACGTTCTGAATATAATTTTTTATCTATCAATTAGAAAACGCACGTCAGTATGCTTTTACCTTTTTTCTGTATATATTGTATTTTTTATATTTCTTTCTCTTTTCACTTTATGATAGTTTTTGGAAAAAGAAGTGTTCCCGATGAAGCAGCTGCCCCGGGCGGCATACGTAAGTAGAATTTGTTCATTTAAATGGACGTACTCTCCAAACGATACAATATATAATGTTCTTGCTATACGATACGTAAAGTTCAACCACAAAGCATCATCCACCTGTCGTCAGTTAATCCATTCCAAAAAGAGGCACTAGTGTATGCTGCAGCCCTGGTAGAGGGCCTATGGAAATTCACATAGATTAAAAAAACAATAGTACCAAACTAGCAATAGCCTTTTAGAAACGGTTTTTAGCAATGTACTTTTCCATGAAAGACTTGTGCCACATTCGTACCGCTTAATACTTTTCTCCACATTACCGTTAACACCAAAATTCTGTTATACGATAATATTCACTGTCCTAATGGTCATCTCCCAAAAGTTGTCTCGCTATAATCACTAACGAGTTTTTTCAATATCTCCGTTCGTTGTTGAACTTGGCCGGTGACACACTTGCATGTGTCCTAATATCTATGTCGTTTTTCTTAAAAGAAAACGAAAGCAATTTCATGTTCGAATTGGATGCTAGTGGACAGTGTACTATGTTGTTCATTCCTATACATGCCTTGTCTGGGATTCCAGTTTTGCTATACGTTCTGTATATAATTTTTTGTCTATCAATTAGAAAATCAAGACAGTAAACTTTGGCATTTTTTACTTGAATATTTTGTATTTTGTGTATTTTGTATTTATACTCGCTTTTCACTATGTGGTAGTTTTCGGAAAGAGAAGTGTTCCCGATGAAGCTGCTGCCCCACGAGGCATACCTAAGTAGAATTTGTTCGATTGAATGGACATACTCTCTAAACGAGATAATATATATTGTTCTTTCTATATGCTACGTAAAGTCCAACAACAAAACATTAATCACCCACCGTTAGTCAATCCATTCCAAAAATGAGGCACTAGTGTATGCTATAGCCCTGGCTAGAGGGTCTATGTAAATTAACAGATTAAAAAACAATTGAAGCAAGCGAGCAATAGCCTTTTACCAACGGTAGAATTTCATGAAGAACTTGTGCCGCATTCATCAATATTGCTTTTTATTTATAACAGAACCAAATCCACCCAATTTCTAGAAACTAAAACGACTCATGTCGCATTAATGATTCTCCGTATTACCGTTATCACCTAAATTTGTCATCCGATAATAGACATTGTGCTAATGGTTGTCCCGCTATAATCACTAACAATGAGTTTTTTTTCAATATCTCCGTTCGTTGTTCAACTTGTCGGGTGACACACTTGAGTATGTCATTATATCTATATCGTTTTACATATAAGAAATTGAAAGCAATTTCATGTGGGAATTGGTTGGTAGTAGATAGTGGACTGTATTGTTCATTCCTATACATATCTTGTCTGGGATTCAGGTTTTGCTATTGTTCTGTATATAATTTTTTTGCTATCAATTAGAAAACGTACGACGGTATTCTTTGACTTTTTTTATCTGTATATTTTGTATTTTTTAATGTTTATTTCTCTTTTCATTTTATGGTAGTTTTTGGAAAGAGAAGTGTTCCCGATGAAGTAGCTGCCCCAGGAGGCATACGTAAGTAGAATTTGTTCATTTAAATGAACATACTCTCTAAACGAGATAATTTGTATGTTCTTTCTATACACTGAGTAAAGTTCAACCACAAAGTGTTATTCACCCAATGATAGTCAATCCATTCCAAAAAAAGAGGTGCTAGTGTATGCTGTAGCCATGGCTAGCGGGTCTATGGATATTTCCATACATTAAAAAAAAACCAATAGTACCAAGCCATCAATAGCCTTTTAGCAACGGTTTTTAGCCACAGTTTTCCATGAAGGACTTGTGCCACATTCGTCAATGTTGCTTTTTATTTATAACAGAAGCAAATCCACCCAATTTCTAGAAACTACAACGGTTTGTACCGCATTACAATTTTTTTCCATATTACCATTAACACCAAATTTTTTGTTATAACTAACAATGAGTTGCTTTCATTATCGTCAGTCGTTGTTGAACTTGCGTGTGTCATATCTCTATTGTTTTTCACAAAAGACAAGCGGCTGCAGCGACTGCTTAGTCCCACATGTTTTCTGTACATTTCTGCCACTTGCAATCTTGAGGCGCACACCTCTTTCACGCACCAACAGCTATCTCTACTATACTAATCTAATAGCAATAACCATGACAACTGCCAGTTAAAAATGTGTTAGCTTTTAGGCCTATTTACATTTCAGGCATAGGGCCTAATTTTCAGGTTTTAGGCCTAATTTTAACCAGCAGTTTTAATTTCGTAAGTACAGCTAACGGAGATTTGGACTGTAGAGTAAGCATATTCATTTTTGCAACACGGTGAGCCTTCGGCCACACAATTACAGTGTTACAGCGTAACGCGCAACGTAGCCTATATAGATCAGTGGTGGTAGGGAAGTGGCTAGAGAGACGCTGTTGATCAAGCCAACAGCGACTCGTAGCAACTTGACGTTGTCGTGGTAACATGATTTTAGGTCTCACTTTCAATTTTAGGCCTAATTTTTTTAAATGCAGTTTTAATTTCGTAAGTAGCAGATAGGCATAATGGAGAATTTGGTTCGACGGTAAGCCTATTCATTCATGCAACAATGCGACGAGACTGTTGTAAACGAAGCTAAAACCCATTTGTTTTTATTGCGTGTTATCTTAGGATTTCAATTTGACGATCAAACGTTATTGTTTAATTTAGTTATGTCGAAGAAGTCTATTAGCTGTAAGGAAGTAACGATGTTTTAATTTACCATGTTATTTAACTAATTTCTCACACTGAATCTAATGATGTAAACCGTGGTCGTCTCTATCTGGTACCGTTGCGAATTTGAAAAAAGCGACGAACGGACGGACGGACAAAGTCGTTGCAATAGTCTTCTCAGTCGGTAATGCTGTACAGAAGACTAAAAACGAAAGCAATTCCATGTGGGAGTTGGTTGCAGAGGATAGTCTACTATGCAGTTCATTCCTATACATGTCTTGTCTGGTATTCCCGTTTTGCTGCACGTTCTGAATATAATTTGTTGTCTATCAATTAGAAAACGCACGGCAGTATTCTTTTACCTTTTTTTCTGTATATATTCTATTTATTATATTTGTTTCTCTTTTCATTTTATGGTAGTTTTTGGAAAAAGAAGTGTTCCCGATGAAGCAGCTGCCCCAGGAGGCATACATAAGTAGAATTTGTTCGATTAAATGGACATACTCTCCAAACGATATAATAGATAGTGTTCATTCTATATGCTACGTAAAGTTCAACCACAAAGCGTCTTCCACCCGTCATTAGTCAATCCATTCCAAAAAATTGGCACTAGTGTATGCTAGTGGGGCTAGAGGGTCTATACAAATTAACATAGATTAAAAAACAATAGAAGTAAGCAACGGTTTTTAGCCATGTAGATTTTCATGAAGGACTCACCGCATTCGTCAATATTGCTTTTTATTTATAACGGAACCAAATCTATCCAATTTCTAGAAACTAAAACGACTTGTGCCGCATTAATATGTTTCTCCGTATTACCGTTATCATCAAAATTTGTCATCTGATAATAGACATTGTGCTAATGGTTGTCCCGCTATAATCACTAACAATGAGTTGTTTTCAATATCTCCGGTCGTTGTTGAACAATGACCATCAAATTTGGTTGCTCGCTTCTGTGGTTCTTCGCAGGGTTAAATGAAACAATATAATGGAAGAATATAATGATATTTGGGCTTGAATAGTTTAATAGTTTAATCATATTAAAAACCAAAACTGACAGATACACACCACCAAGTTAAAATGGTTTGGCCCTTCACAGAAGAGATATGAACATAAACTCTTTGCCAATATAGCTACGTAGTTTTCCATGTACTTGTGCCACATTCGTAAATGTTGCTTTTTATTTATAACAGAAGCAAATCCACCCAATTTCTAGAAATGACAAAGATTTGTACCGCATTAATGTTTTTCTCCATATTGCCGTTACAACAAAATTCTGCCATCCGATAATAGACATTGTGCTAATGGTTGTCCCGCTATAAACTAACAATGAGTTGCTTTCAGTATCGTCGGTCGTTGTTGAACTTGGTGGGTGACACACTTGAGTGTGTCATTATATCTATATCGTTTTTCATAAAAGAAATTGAAAGCAATTTCATGTGGGAATTGGTTGGTAGTGGACAGTGGACTGTGTAGTTCATTCCTATACATGTCTTGTCTGGGATTCACGTTTTGCTATACGTTCTGTATCTAATTTTTTCGCTATCAATCAGCAGATGTACGACTGTATTCTTTGACCTTTTTATCTGTATTTTTTGTACTTTTTAATATTTCTTTCTCTTTTCATTTTATGGTAGTTTTTGGAAAGAGAAGTGTTCCCGATGAAGCAGCTGCCCCAGGAGGCATACGTAAGTAGAATTTGTTCATTTAATTGGACATACTCTCTAAACGAGATAATTTGTATGTTCTTTTTATACACTGAGTAAATTTCAACCACAAAGTGTTATTCACCCACTGACAGTCAATCCATTCCAAAAATAAAAAAGGTGCTAGTGTATGCTGTAGCCCTGGCTTGAGGGTCTATGAAAATACACATAGATTAAAAAAAACCAAGAGTACCAAGCCGTCAATAGCCTTTTAGCAACGGTTTTTAGCCTCATAGTTTTCCACGAAGGACTCGTGCCACATTCGTCAATGTTGCTTTTTATTTATAACAGAAGCAAATCCTCCCAATTTCTAGAAACTACAACGGTTTGTACCGCGTTAAAATTGTTCTCCATATTACCATTGACACCAACTTTCTGTTATAACTAACAATGAGTTGCATTTAGTATCGTTGGTCGTTGTTGAACTTGCATGTGTCTCATATCTCTATCGTTTTTCACAAAAGACAAGCGGCTGAAGCGGCTACCTAGTCGCACAGTTCATCCACTTGCAATCTTGAGGCGCACACCTCTACCACGCACCAACAGCTATCTCTACTATACTAATCTAAAAGCAATAACCATGACAACTGCTGGTTAAAAATGTGTTGGCTTTTAGGTCTATTTGCATTTCAGGCGTAGCGCCTAATTTTCAGGTTTTAGGCCTAATTTTAACCAGTAGTTTAAATTTCGTAAGTGCAGCTAACGGAGATTTGGATTGTATAGTAAGCATATTCATTTTTGCAACACGGAGAGTCTTTGGCAACACAATTACAGCGTTACAACCTAACGAGCAATGTAGCCTATATAGATCAGTGGTGGTAGGGAAGTGGCGAGAGAGATGCTATTTAAGAAGCGAACAGCGACTCGTAGCAACTTTACGTTTCCGTGGTAATATGATTTTAGGCCTAATTTTTTTAAATGCAGTATTAATTTCGTAAGTATCAGATAGGCCTAATGGAGAATTTGGTTCGACGATAAGCCTATTCATTCATGCAACAATGCGATAAGACTGTTGTAAACAAAGCTAAAACCCATTTGTTTTTTTTGCGTGTTATCTTAGGATTTCAATTTGACGATCTAACTTTATTATTTAATTTAGTTACGTCGAAGAAGTCTATTAGCTGTAAGGCAGTAACTATGTTTTAATTTACCATGTTATTTAACTAACTTCTCACACTGAATCTAACGATGTAAACCGTGGTCGTCTCTATCTGGTATCGTTACAATAGTCTTCTCAGCCGGTACGTCTGTACAGAAGACTACACACGAAAGTAATTTCATGTGGGAGTTGGTTGCAGCGGACAGTCTACTGTGTAGTTCATTCCTATACATGTCTTGTCTGGTATTCCCGTTTTGCTACATGTTCTAAATATAATTTTTTGTCTATCAATTAGAAAACGCACGGCAGTGTTGTTCTACCTTTTTTTCTGCATATATCGTATTTTTTATATTTCTTTCTCTTTTCACTTTATGGTAGTTTTCGGAAAAAGAAGTGTTCCCGATGAAGTAGCTGCCCCGGGAGGCATACGTAAGTAGAATCAAATTTACCCAATTTCTAGAAACTAAAACGACTTGTGCCATATTAATATGTTTCTCCGTATTACCGTTGTGACCAAAACTTTGTCATCCGATAATAGACATTTTGCTAATGGTTGTCCCTCTATAATCACTAACAATGAGTCAATATCTCTGGTCGTTGTTGAGCTTGTCGGGTGACACACTTGTGTGTGTCATTATATCTATATCGTTTTTCATAAAAGAAATCGAAAGCAATTTCATTTGGGAATTGGTTGGTAGTGGACAGCAGACTGTGTAGTTCATTCCTATACATGTCTTGTCTGGGATTCCCGTTTTGATATACGTTCTGTATATAATTTTTTGCGCTGTCAATTTGAAGACGTATGACTGTATTCTTTGACCTTTTTATCTGTATATTTTGTATTTTTTTTAATATTTCTTTCTCTTTTCATTTATTTCTTTCTCTTTTCACTTTATGGTAGTTTTCGGAAAGAGAAGTGTTCCCGATGAAGCAGCTGCCCCAGGAGGCATACGTAAGTAGAATTTGTTCATTTAATTGGACATTCTCTCTAAACGAGATAATTTGTGTTGTTCTTTTTATACACTGAGTAAATTTCAACCACAAAGTGTTATTCACCCACTGACAGTCAATCCATTCCAAAAAAAAAAAGGTGCTAGTGTATGCTGTAGCCCTGGCTAGAGGGTCTATGGAAATTCACATAGCTTAAAAAAACCAAGAGTACCAAGCTATCAATAGCCTTTTAGCAACGGTTTTTAGCCACATAGTTTTCCATGAAGGACTTGTGCCACATTCGTCAATGTTGCTTTTTATTTATAACAGAAGCAAATCCACCCAATTTCTAGAAACTACAACAGTTTGTACCGCATTAAAATTTTTCTCCATATTACCATTAACACCAAATTTCTGTCATCACTAACAATGAGTTGCTTTCTGTATCGTCGGTCGTTGTTGAACTTGCATGTGTCTCATATCTCTATCATTTTTCACAAAAGAAAACGATAGCAATTTCATGTGGAAGTTGGTTGCAGTGGACAGTCTACTGTGTAGTTAATTCCTATGCGTGTCTTGACTAGTATTCCCGTTTTGCTACACGTTCTGTATATAATTTTTTGTCAATCAATTAGAAAACGCACGCCACTATTCTTTTACCTTTTTATCTGTATATTTTGTATTTTTTTTTTATTTCTTTCTCTTTTTACTTTATGGTAGTTTTCGGAAAAAGAAGTGTTCCCGATGAAGCAGCTGCCCCGGGAGGCATACGTAAGTAGAATTTGTTCGATTAAATGGACATACTCTCCAAACGAGATAATATATAGTGTTCTTTCTATACGCCATGTTAATTTCAACCACAGAGTGTTATTTGCCTATTGTTAGTCAATCCATCCCAAAAAAGAGGCACTAGTGTATGATGTAGCCATGGCTAGAGGGTCTATGTAAATAAACATAGATTTAAAAAAAAGTACCCAGCTAGCAGTAGCCTTTTAGCAACGGTTTTTAGCAATGTACTTTTCCATGAAGGACTTATGCCACATTCGTAAATATTACTTTCTTATTTGCCAAACATATCAACCTGATAATTTGGTATTACATTGTCCTCAATGGAATATCTCCCTGGAGTTTTTTCAGTTGCGTGTAGCCGCCTGCTTGCATGTCCCTACTGCTCTTGCGCGACACAGTCCTCTTCTATATAAAGCGAGAGCGTGGCCGGTTCCGGCATTCATTTTCCTCCAGAGGTTCCTATGCATCACCTCGTCTCCCCCCGTTTGTCCAGGAAATTGGATATTCATCTGTCTTACGCCCACAAGATGGTCGCCGCCGAAGACGCCTCTGCTCTCGACGTCACCGTGCCGATCACTCCGGCTTCGGATGCTGTGCTCTTACCTGCTCACCCGCCTTTCGTCCATGACGACCGCTGGGCGACCGGCCTAGACCGGGACTCCTATGTCGCCAATGACAATGATTCACCGCTTCAAGACGGTCAATGGACTCCGCCCCCTCGCGACCTTTCGGCCTTAGAAGAAAGCCTCAGCTTAGCCAAAGAAAATTCCGCAAGGCTAAACGCAAATTCCGTCAAGCTTTCGCCGGACTAAATCACCCCCTTCCACAAACTCTCCACTCGACCTTTTGTCCAAGTCTTCTCGCAGAGACCACTGCGTCACCTGCAGCGAAGCGCACATCCTAGTCGACTCAGTCTTTCCCGCCGCCCCCATCTTGCTCCTCGTCCATACGCTGGGCCAACACGCAAGAATGGGTAGCGTCTATTGTAAGCCTCAACAGCCGCAAGCGACACTCATCCATCCCTTCGCCCACGGCAAAGAAACGTAAACCAGCATCCCTTTCGGACACGACCACGGCGCCGCCTGCTGTCGGACCACAAGTCCCACCACCAGCACCTCCGGCGGCCGCTAAGCACATTCACTTCCTGGACGACAACACTGACGACCCCACTATATCACTGGCCTTCCTACTCAAAACAGTACAACATACTGTTTCGGATTGCTTTTCATACAAACCGTCCCAGTCCGCCGATGCTCCAGTCATCAACAGAGGCCTCAAAACTGGCTTTGGATTTGCCCTTTGCGACAAAGATGCCAAACCCCGCAGCCTCCTTGGCCAATCAACAACACTACTGACTTGTCTTCTACGCAATGGCGGTTCTACTGGGCAAAGGGGAGCCCTTACAATTGGACACTGAACCCCCAGCGCCCCGGCCCGGCCGTGAGTCAAGTTTTTTCCGCCCCTTCTGGGATGGTGCCACCAACCCTAAAAACTTCGACACGTACAAGGAATGCCAGTTCCTTTGCAGCGAGGTCAAATTTGCTTTTGGAACAGCATTAACTATCCCAAAACGAATTGAAGTTCCTTCCTTCGTCATTTACGACAACAACAAATGCTTACGTTTGAGCCTACGAGCCGCCTCCCAAGCCGACGTACTCAACACGGCTGTACTCAACACTATGCGAGAAGCTCACGGCCGACGTAGCCCCGAAGAGATTTGCAACCTTTCGTCCCTCATATCTCAACTCTTTCAAAAGGCAAGCTTTGCCACCTACCACTCCCTAAATTGGGCTACTCAGGCTTTGTTCAACAACACCTTAATTTAAAGAGAATCAGCTCTCAAATCCGCAAGCAATCTCAATGAATCAACGAAACATTGACTGCGGAATCAACCGCTACATGAGTCTGACACCCTCTTCCGTGGTCTGATCCCGACCCTTGCGCCCCACCTTGACATTTCGCGCAAGCCCAAACCCTTTCGTCAACACAAGATGTCCTTTCGTCCATACAAGTCCAACAACCATCAGATCTCACGATCCTCTTCCGAGGATTGGAATAAGCCATCAACATCCACCACGCCAAAACGAATCAAAAACTCCACCAGCCAAAAGAATCAGCCCTTTCGGCCAGACCAACAAGCTCGTTCCGGCCCCAACCAACAGAGCCAGCAGAAACGTGCTGCTACCCCCGGCGGCTGCAGCTCCAACTGCAATCAATGACTGCTCCCGGCTCTCCTGCTATCCGGTCAGCGCGAAACTCCGACACTTTTATCCAGCTTGGAAAAAATTAACCTGCAACACAGAGATTCTATCAATAATCAAGAAGAGCTTTCGTCCCACGTTCCTATCGGACCCACCTCTAGCGAACACCCCGCCAAGAAACTTCACATCGCCAGTTTCAGAATCCCTTTCGGCCGAGATTGCACTTCTTCTGAACTGTTTTGTCATCACACTGTTTTCTTGTTCGCCATTTTCTTGTGCGCCGTTTTATCATTGCACTATTTTGTCACTGCTCTGTTTTGACGTGTGCTGTTTTGTCATGCTCTGTTTTGTGGTCACAGTGTTTTGACGCCGCTGTTTTGTTGTGCGCTGTTATTTTTCATGCTGTTTTGATGTACAGTCCCGTTCAAAAGTAAATGTCCAAGCCTATGCTAAATTTAAACAATACCCTCTCGCTCTTCAAGAATGACTGGAATGTACGCAGCTGCATACTGGAGCGTGGTATTGTTGCAGTGAACGTCGTGTATGGCGCACCACACCCAACAAATAAGCAAAAAAATGGTTTGTTGAATTAACTAACAATTACGGTAAAACAAAGACTTCAGGTTGTTGTTAATTTATAAAATATGAATGATCAACGATTTTTGTTACATACCTATGTTGTCTTTACATGATACTCATCATATTTCGTTTGAATAATGTCTCTAAATTGTTTAGCTTTTTGCTACTCATTTATATACTTAAAATCAGCTAACCTACACGACTTTTATTTCATTATGGCCAGGTCATCGTGGCATGTGCCTAATTTTAATTTTTTCAATAAATAAACAGTAAATCAGGAGATAAGCGGTTAACGAAGCAAATAGTCTGCATTAAAGACTGGTCTTGTGAGGATACGAGATGACTGAGCTGAGAAAGAGAGAAAAAAAATGCCTCGGCTGACAATGAGAAAGAATTTTCATTTAATGCCTAAAGCAGTAATCCGGGAAACTTTACAACTTCAAGCGGCAAAAACTTGGTTAATTTCTTTAAACATTTTTATTTCGGGCAAAGATCAAACTTTAAAAAAAAATTTTTGGTTAATTGTAAGTGTTCATTCATAAAAAAAATTGCCAAAAAAAATGTATGTTTGCACAGCGCTGGATACGACATTATGTATTCCAAGTTTGATTATTGACACTGATTTACTCCTGTTTATTGTATTATTATAATGGAAGATGACGCCTCTCTGTCTTCTTTAAACTTAGCATTATAACATGTATTATTTTCGCCGTGCCTTACCGAACTCCGAATCTGCAAAAGGCCAGATTCAACAAGATTATACTATGGGTAATGATTTTTCAACCAGGTTAACTATATTTAATGCATGGTGGTGACGTCACGCCAACACATCCCAATGCTAAAAGTGTAGCCCTTATATACGGTTAATCTGAAAACCCACACACGTGACCGTGGGTTAATTTTGATGACCGACACTTTTTCGATAACCCATACTTTTTTTGATAATCTAACACTTTTTCCACGCTTTACACAACCACTGCTCTACCATGTGATATACTTTGCAAAACTACCGTACACAACACAAATTCAACCAGCATATCCCATCGCAACCAACATAAATAAGCACAGTTGCAACCTGCGACATTTATCGTACTAACACGAAAAAGGAAAAAAACCTCGCGTATGCTACTATGCTAGAACCCCACCCATGGAGAAATGGCCCAATCCGCCAACGTTTCGCTCCGACAGTACTAAAACTAGGCTACCGACACTTCTAAACACACCTAAATACACCTAAAAACATACGATACTCAAGCGAACAGCACATTTGTAACCTGGCGACATTTTCCGCACTAACACGGAAAAAAAAACCTCGCATACGATACTAGCCCCCTCCCCGCCCCCATCCATGAATGAACGGTCCAAGCCGAATCCGACAACTTTTCATTCTGACGGAACGAAAACTAGCCTACTGACACCTTCTAAAACACACCTAAAAACCTACGAGACTCAAGCGAATGCATTTAATACGCTATATCTTATTTAAACTAATAAAGTAGAAAAAATACGGTTTTTACCTTAAACACAAACGTCGGTAACTGGGACTGGATAGAGGGACGTCCTCGCGTACGTGAGTTTTTCACAGACAGGAAGTTTAAACCGGAAGTTTGAGTTCAGAAATTTACGTCATGTTTCACAAATAAATTTTTCAAATAAATTTTATTTTAATCTCAAATAACTAGATATGTTGGCTCGGCGTCACACCTTAGCATTAAAATACATATCCGTGAGTCGTAGTCGATTTACCGGTTATAATTGCTCTTGAGCTCGAACGGTTAGTCCACTATCTAGGGGCTGGAGGGAAACACGAGTGGGCATCCTGTTTCCCTCCACCCTCTCGATAGGGGACTAGCCATTTCTCGCTCGCTCGCAATTATAACCGGTAAATCGACTACGACTCACGGATATCTATAACAATAGTTAACCAACATTGTGGACTGCTCTGGGTAAATTTATTTAACTTTCAGCACTGACCAAGACGCTTTATTTTCGAGAAATCAGTACTAGTAGCCCCTAGCTAGAAGATCTTAATCTCACTTACACCAATTTTTCACCCAAAAAAGGCTATACCCGGTCAATAGCAGTCATTTTATGCCACAGAAACGAAATTAGCCTTCATAATGTTAGCACCATTGTGTTTATTCATTTTGTTCTAATCAGGCTACTTATATCTCGCTGTTGCATGAATTTCACTTTTTTGTAACGCGTTATAATTATTTCTTAGATGTCTTTAAAGATGAAACTATTTTGTTGACTTGTCCATGAGATCGCCACGCCACCTTTATTTCTTTTAGCTCTTACCTAATATCTGTTTGGTTTCTCCTTGCTATGTTTTTCTACTGCTTATGTCTAGCTTTTCAGCTGTGCGCCTTTTTCTTGGCCAAAATGAGATCAGATTTACCAGATTAGACACAAGTAACCAACGTGTTGACGTGCCCTTCCCTTTATATCCCTCTTTCCCTCCGTACAACTGGGTACAAAGCATAATGATATTATCGTTGAATCCTGGAGAGGCGACGCACATTAGCCTGATAAGAAATGGGTCTACGAAGAACACGCACAAATAAACCTGATTAACGCTTTTTGTAATTCTTATTTATTTATTTATTTATTTATAATGACTGAAGAGAAAAAATAACCAGGAAATCGCACACATGGGGAAACATGTCTTTGCAGTATATTTCATACGCGGGGGGGGGGGGGGGGGGGGGGGGGGTGTGGGGGGGGTTATTAAC
>JAHWFP010168208.1:1407-65675 GCA_023313725.1 Lithobius niger | reverse complement strand
GGGGGGGAAGGGGGAGGGGAGCGAGACGACGCGGAATGAGCGAGCGACTCAGCTAGGTATTAGTTAATAGAAAGGTTCAAATTCACATTTTCTATGTTGTGCAGGGCACAGGGGCTCGTCACAAATACCGCGTAGCGTGGTTTGTTTTTGCGTTTTTTTTTTTGGGGGGGGGGGGGGGGTGCTCGCCCCACGCGGTTTTTGTGACGAGCTCCTGTGGTGGAGGGGGATCATTTTTCCTGGGATATGTTTTTGTGGGGACATTTTATCCTGTATTAATACTGGCATATTTTTTCCGGGGCCATGTTTATCGCTTATGCCCTCCCCCCCTCTCTCCAACTACTTGCTAGCATATCAGCAAAAACACCACCAACATAATATTGGATCAGCAAAATCGTCCATTAACTACATAAGCAACGAAATAAATACTGCTCGGTGCAGTTCTCCATTAATCCCTTCGTAATTGCCTCAATCAACTAAGTGTCCCGTGATACAGAACACTTTCGGCTGTTTCAGTGTAGCTTAGTAGTAACAGATTTGATATCTGAATGGAAAAGTCATCGTTTCCAATACATTTAATAATTTCATCGTGCAAGCAGTAATTGGATTCTCCGCCCCCCCCCCCTCCCCCACCCCAAGGAAAAAACGATAATACCTAATTAAGAGCAATGGAGCTACTGTAAAAAAAGAGAAATAATACTGGATGCTACGACGGGGTCATATTTACTTCATAATGACAAGCATGTAATTTGTAACACTCCTGTTTTGCACCACAGAGTCTACATTTTCTTGCTAAGAAACGTCAAATGTTTGATTTACATCTCAGAACCTACTGAAAAAGAAACAGAATTTCTTTGAAAGCGATTCAAACAAAAGTTAAATGGACTGTCGAACTCTATAGATGAGCTCTGCCCTCCTGAAGAATCTATCTTGTTTCAAACAAAGAGAAATAATTTGGCGTTTAAGGAGATAAACAAACAATTTAGCTGCAGCACACGGGCTCTACGACGGGAGTTTATTTCAAACGATTTTACAAGTTAATTTAAGACCTTGACGGCGAACCATAGATTCTTGCGGCGGCATACAACAATAACCGGTATCACGCGCAAAGCACCTGCTACTCATGCAGCAGGTATAACACAAGCCATTGTTGTCGTTAGCATGGACGTGGACATTTACTTTTGAACGGGACTGTACATTCACCAGTTACGGCTAAACAAACGGTGACATACTTCCCCCTCTCCTTCATCTACATATAAGGTTTTTTTCCCTCTGAGGTCATAAAGTGAACTTTGACTGACGAAAACAGGCCTAACATGAAATCATACAAATTTCCGTTCTTCTAACACCTTTCTCTAATTTCTACTGATACTATTTCAAGTCCGGCTGAAGGGGCCACATATATGTATGTATAAATGACTAAACACGCCGCACGTTTTAAAGCTGTATATAGATACGAGATGTGATATATTCTAATCGGCTGTCATTACTCACTAAGCTCCAAGTTATTCATACTAGAGATGCATTAAGAAAAATTTTTTTCTTAACACAAAAAATGTTCTATCCCTTGATGCAATTCAGATGCGTAGATCTGTTTTCTAGGCTATAATACTTAAAAATGCATCGCAATTCCGATATGCATAAATCCGCGTCCATTAGGCTATAGTTATGTAAAACTAAATCTATAACTTCATTCGAAAATCGGTGTGAAACCGCTTATCGATTCCCCAGATCATTATGAAGGTTGTTGTTGCGATATGATTTCGGGTTTTTATTACAAGTTTCGGATAATTACGTGAGAATGTCTTAATATCTATATCATTTTTCATAAAAGAGTACGAAAGCAATTTCATGTGGGAATTAGTTGCCAGTCGTTAGTGTAGTTCATTCCTATACATGTATTGTCTGGAATTCCCGTTTCGCTAGACGTTCTGTAAATTAGTTTTTGTCTATTAATTAGAAAATGGATGACGATATTCTTTGATTTTTATCTATACATTTTGTATTTTTTAATATTATCTGTCTCTTTTCATTTTTTGGTAGTTTTCGGAAAGAGAAGTGTTCCCGATGAAGCAGCTGCCCCAGGAGGCATACGTAAGTAGAATTTATTCGTTTAAATGGACATACTCTCTAAACGAGATAAAATGTAGTGTTCTTTCTATACACTACATAAAGTTCAACCACAAGGCGTTATTCAACCACCATTAGTCAATCCATTCCAAAAAAGAGGCACTAGTGTATGATGTAGCCCTGGCTAGAATGTCTATGGAAGGGGTTTTCTATCATTAAAAAAAGCAATAGTAGCAAGCTAGCAGTAGCCTTTTAGCAACGGTTCTTAGCCACATAGTTTTCAATGAACTTGAACCACATTCGTAAATGTTACTTTTTATTTATAACAGAAGTAAATCCACCCAATTTCTAGAAACGACAACGATTTAACACCCGTTAACACAACCGTTAACACCAAAATCCTACCAACCGATAATAGACACTCCGGTAATGATCATCCTGCTATAATCACTAACAATGAGTTGCTTTCAATATAGTCGGTCGTTGTTGAATTTGGCGGGTGACACACTTGTGTGTGTCTTAATATTCTATATCGATTTTCATATAAAAAAATGAAAGCAATTTCATGTGGGAATTGGTTGCCCGTGGACAGTGTACTGTGTGTATACATGAATTATCTGGGTGTCACGATTAGCTAAACGTTCTGTAAATAATTTTTTGTCTATTATCAGAAAACATATGACGGTATTCTTTGATTTTTTTCTGTATATTTGTATTTTTGATATCTCTTTCTCTTTTCACTTTATGGTAGTTTTCGGAAAGAGAAGTGTTCCCAATGAAGCAGCTGCCCCAGGAGGCATACGTCATTAGAATTTGTTCGACTACGTTAACATGCTCTCCAAACGAGACAAAATATATAGTGTTCTTTCTATATACTATGTAGAGTTCAACCACAAAGCGTTATACACCCACAGTTAATCATTGATTACAAAAAAACGGCACTAGTTTATGCTGTAACCCTGGCTAGAAGGTCTACGATATACAACATACCTTTGATATATATACTTCTTCCATCCTTCTCTGCCTTACTCCCACAAAACGAAATATATGTAGATTGTTCCACTGTAGTTCCTCTATAGTTCATAACAGTTGGTGCTGAGTACTCTCCTCTTTCCCGCCCCTCTCTCCCGCCTATCACAATTGTGCCCCCCACCCCCCCCCCCCCCCCACAATATAAGTTGGTATAGCGATGCCAACTTATGCACACATGCACGCTCATTATTGTCGAAAACGAAATTTCTTAAAAAGATGCTGTACATAATTAAATTTTTCTGTAATGCAAATTAATATTATGATAAAAGTTCGATTTAATTAATATAAATAGGCTGTGCGATGACGTCACAAAACCGAATGATCCCGACATTTATCGAGCGTTTTCCAAGAAGCCTATAACCAACCCTTGAACCACATTTTCCCGAAGTTTAAAAGCCGGCCACCACCATTTTTGCTAATTTTTGTTTAAGAGCACACCTATACCGCTGACGTCTCAATACTTTGTTTACTATGAACAATGGTTTTGCATTGAAAGACGTCATTAGAGGTTAAATTAGTTTTACTCACTATATCTAATTCTGTTTAGTAAATAGCCTTTTGAGCTTCTACACTGCAACTCACCCATACTTCGACTTTTAAGTTACTCGCATCATAATTGATCAACTGTGTCCGGTTTTTGAGGCGATGTGGCTGACTCGAATCACCTCTAGCCTCTTTTTTGGCACAATCACTTTAATTCTACGTGTGACACGTTAAAAAGATCCGTTCCCCTCTTTCACTGCACGCCAGTGTTATATGCAATTCAGCATTATTTAAAGCTAACAAACGCTGACGTAATTCCAAGTCCCTTACCCACCACGTCCATCTACGTATAAGGATTTTTTTTCTTGGTCGTAAACTGAACTTTGACTGACGAAAATAGGCCTAACATGAAGTCGTAGAAATTTCCGTTCTTCTAATACCTTTTTCCAATTTCTACTTCTACAATTTCAAGTCCGGGTATGCGTACACGTATGCATAAGTGCATAAACATGCCGCACAATTTTTTAATGCTGTAGATACAAACGAGATGTAACAAGTTCGCATCGGCTGTCATTACTACTAAGCACCATCTAATCCATTGTATAAAGATGCATTTTTCAAATCGATTTTTTTTTGTTAACACAAAAACTTCTTCATCCCTGGATTCAGTTCAGCTGCGTAGATCTGCGTTTTAGCCTGTAATTTGTAAAACTGCGACGCAATTCCGCTATGCATAAATCTGCATTCAATAGGCTATAATAATGTAAAACAAAATCTATAATTTTGTTACAAAATCGGTGTGAAACCACTTATCGTTTCCCAGATCCTAATGAAGGTTGTTGCGACATGATGTCAGGTTTCCATTACAAGTTTTAGAAAATTAGTTGAGTGTGTCTTAATATCTATATCGTAATTCATAAAAGAGTACGAAAGCAATTTCATGTGGGAATTAGTTGCCAGTGTACAGTGTAGTTCATTCTTATACATGTCTGGCCTGGGATTCCCGTTTTGCTATACGTTCTGCATATAATTTTTTGTTTATCAATTAGAAAACGCATTTCGGTATTCTTTGACCTTTTTATCCGTATATTTTCTTTTTTTTATATTTCTTTCTCTTTTCATTTTCTGGTAGTTTTCGGAAAAAGAAGTGTTCCCGATGAAGTGGCTGCCCCGGGAGGCATACGTAAGTAGAATTTGTTCGATTCAATGGAGAAACTATCCAAACGAGATAATAAATAGTGTTCTTTCTATACGCCACGTAAAGTTCAACCACAAAGTGTTAATTACCAACCGTTAGTCAATCCATTCCAATAAAGCAGCACTAGCGTATGGTGTAGCCCTCGCTAGAGGGTCTATGGAAATAAAAATAGCTTAAAAAATAGATAGCAGTAGCCTTTTAGCAACGATTTTTTAGCCAGTAACAGCAGTAAATCCACCAGATATTTAGAAACTACAACGATTTGTATCACATTCATATTTTTCTCCATATTACCGTTAACACCAACATTCTGTCATCCAATAATAGAAACTGCACTAATGGCTGTCCCACTTTAATCACTAACAGTGAGTTGCTTTCAATAATGTCGGTCGTTGTTGAATTTGGCACGTGGCACACTTGCGTGTGTCGTTTTTCATAAAAGAAAACGAAAGCAATTTCATATGGGAATTTGTTGCCAGTGGAGAGTGTATTGTGCAGTTCATGTTGTGCTCCATGCAGTATTCATGCACCTAGAGAGTGGGACTATAATTTTGACGTTTCACATTTCTAAACACCGGAATGTCACAATGACCATCAAATTTGGTTGCTCGCTTCTGTGGTTCTTCGCAGGGTTAAATGAAACAATATAATGGAAGAATATAATGATATTTGGGCTTGAATAGTTTAATAGTTTAATCATATTAAAAACCAAAACTGACAGATACACACCACCAAGTTAAAATGGTTTGGCCCTTCACAGAAGAGATATGAACATAAACTCTTTGCCAATATAGCTACGTAGTTTTCCATGTACTTGTGCCACATTCGTAAATGTTGCTTTTTATTTATAACAGAAGCAAATCCACCCAATTTCTAGAAATGACAAAGATTTGTACCGCATTAATGTTTTTCTCCATATTGCCGTTACAACAAAATTCTGCCATCCGATAATAGACATTGTGCTAATGGTTGTCCCGCTATAAACTAACAATGAGTTGCTTTCAGTATCGTCGGTCGTTGTTGAACTTGGCGGGTGACGCACTTGGGTGTGTCTTAATATTGTATATCGATTTTCATAAAAGAAGATTAAAGCAGTTTCATGTGGGAATTGGTTGCCAGTAGACAGTGTACTGTGTGTATACATGTCTTGTCTGGGTCAGGGATCGAGAAAATTCCGTAACAGAGTAACCTGGTTACAATGTGGCAGGCCAAATTTTAAAAATGTTGGGACGCAACTTAGTTTCATTGGACTAACTGGAAAAAAAACTGTCTTGTAGTGCTTTTTTTCTCCAACTTTCTTAGGGTTGGGTTTAGACAAATACTGCAATATTAAAAAAACAACGAAAATGACACAAACAGTTTTTTAAAAATCTTAGGCTACTTTTTAATATTTTGGGACGATTGGTTCAGTTTGGGGGCATTTGGAAAATTCTCGACCGCCAGTCTGAGTTTCCTGATTTGCTATACGTTCTGTAAATAATTTTTGTGTGTATTAATCAGAAAACGCATGACCATTTTCTTTGACCTTTTTATCTGTACATTTTTTATTTTTTATATTTCTTTCTCTTTTTATTTTATGATAGTTTTCGGAAAGAGAAGTGTTCCCAATGAAGCAGCTGCCCCAGGAGGCATACGTAAGTAGAATTTGTTCGACTAAGTGAACCTACTCTCCATACGAGTTAATATATAGTGTGGTTTCTATGCCTAACGCAAAGTTCAACCACAAAGCGTTATTCACCCAACGTTAGTCAATCTATACCAAAACAGTGGCACTAGTGTATGCTGCAGCCCTGGCTAGATGGGTATGGAAATTAACATAGATTAAAAAACACTACTACCTAGCTAGCAGTAGTCTTTTAGCAATGGTTTTTAAATACTAACAGAAGCAAATACACCATATTTTCAGAAACTACAACGATTTGTACCACATTAATATTTTTCTCCATATTACCATTAACACCCCAACATTCTGTCATCCAATAAAAGACACTGTGCTAATGGTCGTCCCGCTATAGTCACGAACAGTGAGTTGCTTTCAGTAATATTGGTCGTTGTTAAACTTGGCGGGTGATACACTTGCGTGTGTCTTAATATCTATTTCGTTTTTCATAAAAGAAAGCGAATGCAATTTCGTGTTGGAATTGGTGGCCAGTGGACAGTGTGCTGTGTAGTTCATGTTGCACTCCATGCGGTATTCATGCACCTAGAGAGTGGGACTATAATTGTGATGATTCACATTTCAAAACACTGAATGTCACAGCGACCTTAAAATTTCGCCTGCTCGTTTCTGTGCTTCTTTGTGGGGTCTCATGAAATAATATAATGGAATAATATAATGATATGTGGGCTGGAATAGTTTAATAATAATACTAAAAACCAAAACTGACAGAGACAGCACCAAGTTAAAATGGTTTGGCCCTTCAAAGAAGAGATATGAACATAAACCATTCACCAGTTTATCTCTACCGACGAATACTCCAAAGTTTAACGAGGATATAGTAATACTGTATCAGTAATTCGGCGTGTCGTTTGGTATAGTAATATTGGAGAAGGAAAGAAATGTGCGATTGATGTACGCAGGTTGAAAGACAGATACCAACAGGACACTACTAAAAAGTCTGAATGCGTGGTGTACTGAAAAGTGTATTTATTACATGTTATATTAAAAAAAATTGTCTCCTAACTTTTGATACCGTATTATAATAGGGCAAATACGCGACCAGTGATCATGTAACAAACATCCATTTAAGGAGTTCACATCTGACGCTGTTATTTTTGTTAGAAAAAAAACTGAATATTTCGTTGCTTTACACGTCCACTTGGTTCTTTTTCATCTAGCTTTTACTCTTTTTAAACCTACAAACACCTTATTTTGCAGTAAATTCAGCAGTAAATACGGGGTGAGGAGGGAGGGAATCGTACTGCTGTAATGGTACGTAACGTTGATTACGTTAAAATTATTTACTCTGTTTAGGTGTAACCGATAAAATAACTACATGAAAAGAAAATTGTAAAATTGGGACAAAGTCTACATTGAAATATAACACCGCAATTTCATTTAGCCAGCTGCTGTTTAAGCTTGGCTGCTTCATAACAATCAATTTTAAAACAAGACATAAAACAAGTCAGTAATTCGACGTTTTGTTTGGTACAGAAATACTGGAGGAGGATAGAAACTTAATGTGTGATTGACGTATGCAGTAAGAAATGCAGCATACCAACAGGACACTACTACACATTCTGAATGCGCGGTGCACTGAAAAGTATACATATTGCACATTATTTAAAAAAAAACCGTCTGCTAACTTTTGTTACTACAATACGGCAAATGAGCGATCATGTAAGAAACGACCAGATAAGGAGTTTTCATCTGACCCTATTATTTTTGTGGTAAAAAAAAAAACCCTGAAAGTTTCATTACTTTACAGCTTTCTGTCCTCTTCGTTCTTTTTCATCAGGCTTGTACACTTTTTAAATCTACGAACACCTTACTTTGCAGTCAATCCAGCATTAAATTAGGTGGTGGTGGTGGGGAGGGGGGAGAGGGGGATCGTACTGAACTGAGGGTATGTAAGGTTGATTACTTTAAATTTATTTACTCTTTTTTTGTGTGTATTAACCGACGATAAAATAACACGAAAATGTCACACCACAATTTCATGTAGCTAGCTTATGTTTAAGATTTACTGCTTAAAATTTTTGTTATATGCTGACCTAATTTCCAGTTTCCTTCCCCGCCGTCGAAATGTTTTTTTTTTCGTGGTCTTAAACTGAACCTTGAACTACGAAAACAGGCATAACATGAAGTTCAAATTTCCGCTCTTCTAAACCGTTCTCGAATTTTTACCGGCTGAAGGCATATACAGAAAGTGTATGCAGATGTATACATGAATTAAAACGCCGTACATTTTAATGTTGTCGATAGATACGAAATGCGACATATTTCCATTGGCTGTCACTACTACTGAGTACCGAATTATTCATTCTAGAGTTGCGCTTTTCAAATCGTGTTTTTTAAACACAAAAATTTTTCATCCATACGGCATATTTTTGCTAAATGTACTTCTTCCATCCTTCTCTCCTTTACACCAACTCCCACAAAACGAAGCATGTGTAGATTGGTCCACTTTAGGTCTTCTATAGTTGATAACAGTTGGCACTGATTATTCCCCCCTCTCTCCCGTCTATCTTATGTACAACGCAATTTCGCCTCCAACCCCTCCCCCCCGCCCCACATAATTTGGTATTGCGATGCACACGCACTCTCATCTTCGTCGAAAACGAAATTTCTTAAAATGACGCTGTAAATAATTAAATTTTTCTGTAATGTAAATTAATATCATGATAAAATTTGGTTTTAAGTAATATAAATAGTCTGAGCAATGATGTCACAAAACCGAACGATCCCGACGTTTATTGAGCGTTTTCCAAGTAATCTCTAACCAACCCTCAACCCACATTTCCTTGAAGTTTTAAAGCTGGGCCATTGCCGTTTTTGATAACTTTTGCTTAAGCGCACACCTGTACTTCTGACGTCACAATACTTTGTGTACTATGGACGACGGTTTCGCGTTGAAAGACCTCATTAGAGGTTAAATTAGTTTAACTCACTATATCTAATTCTGTTTAGTAAATAGCCTTTTGAGCTTCTACACTGCAACTCACCCACACCTTGACTTTAAGTTCATCAGATTATGAATGAACAACTACGTTTGGGTTTTGAGGAGATGTGGTTGACTCGAATTGCCTCTAGCCCCTTCTTTGGAACAACCACATTAATTAAACGTGTGACACGTCAAATTAAAAAGACCCGTTCCTCTCCCTCACTCCATGCCAGACTTGTATGCAATTCAGCGTTATTTACAGCTAACAAACGCTGATGTAATTCCCAGTTCCCCCTTCCCACTCATCTACGTATAAGGGTTTTATTTCTTGGTCATAAACTGAACTTTGAGTGACGAAAAAGTGAATAAACACGCCACACGTTTTAATGCTGTAGATAGAAACGAGATGTGACATATTCTCATTGTCTGTCATTATTACGAAGTACCATCTAATTCATTCTATAGCTATGCGTTTTTCAAATCGAGTTTTTTCTTAACACAAAAAATTCTTCATCCCTCAATTTAATTCAGCTGCGTAAATCTGCGTTTCTGAGCTGTAATTTGTAAAACCGCGACGCAATTCCGCTATGCATAAATTTGCATTCAATAGGCTATAATAATGTAAAACAAAATCTATAATTTTGTTCCAACATCGGTGTGAAACCGCTTATCGATTTCCCGGATCATAATGAAGGTTGTTAACGTTATTATGTCAGGTTGCCATAATAAGTTTCGAAAAATTACGTATGTCTGTCTTAACATCTATATTGTATTTCTTAAAAGAGTACGAAAGCAATTTCATATGGGAATTAGTTGCTAGGTGGTCAGTGTGGTTCATTGCCTGGGATTCCCGTTTTGCTACACGTTCTGCAAATATTTTTTTGATTTTCAATTGGAAAACACATGACGGTATTTTTTTACCGTTTTATCCGTATATTTTGTATTTTTTATATTTCTTTCTCTTTTCACTTTATGGTAGTTTTCGGAAAGAGAAGCGTTCCCGATGAAGCAGCTGCACCGGGAGGCATACGTAAGTAAAATTTGTTCGATTGAATGGGCATACTCTCTAAACAAGATAATATACAGAGTGATTCATAAAGTACTGAAAAATAGGCCTATAAGACGTAGGCCTATAAGACGTAGGCCTATCAAATGAAGGCCTATAAAATGTAGGCCTATAATAGACCTGATAAAATGATGATGTTAACACGATTATTCCAAGTTTTATACTGTGCACCTAAGGTTATTGCACCAGTGGAAAGCCCATCATAAATTAATGGGGTTCCTGCTCCCCACCCCCAGGAAATAAAATGTGCACAACAGGTATAGCACGGCCCCTACAGTGCTATAGGGGCAAGCTACAAACCTAGTGAGGTCATCTAATATCCTGCCTCATTAACTTTGTGTAACATTTTATTGATTGTGAAACCAGGATTTGAACCCAGTAACCGAAAAGGTTTGAAATTCGTTGATATCTCCAACCGTATTCACGTTTTGCAGTGCATTTGAATTGCCAAGCCGGAAACCTTGCAAACCTCTGAATAATTTAATCAAATTTAATGAATTTCCTAAACTCAGGGTTTGAACCCGTAACTGAAACGTTATGAAATGTGGTGATATTTTCAACCGTATTCTTGTATTGCACTGTATTTGGATTGCCAAACCGAAAACCTTGCAAACCTCTAAACAATTTAGTCAAATCTAATGAATATCCTGAACTCAGTCAGGGTTTAAACACGTAACTAAAATGGTTTGAAATGCGTTGATATTTCCAACCGTAGTGCATCTGTAGTAGTGCAATGTAGCTTGCTTAAACTAGCCTAAAAACAACGTAACTGCCAGATTGAGTGCCGACATTGCTCGGATGTCGGAAATAAACATTAGATATTTTCTGGTTCGGAATGAAAGTAAGCCACATCGGAATGGATTAAGCCACCTTAATTCAAGACTACATTTTCGAAGTGTCCACCATGTGCTGCAATGCAATGGTGAAGGTTTTGATCAAGATTTCGCCAAACTCCTTCAAGCATATTCGGTGTAATTATTTGACAGATCGTAACAATACATTACCTTAGCTCCTGAATGGTCCTCGGGTGATGTAGTGCTGTGCCTAGCCTGTTCCTCAGATAGCACCATAGGAAGAAGTCAGGAAGGTTAGATCAGGACTTCTGGGTGGCCATTCTACTGCTCCTCCCCTCCTAATCCACCTGCCACCAAAGGTCTGATCAAACCACTCCCGTACATTACCTCGAAAGTGGGGACGAGCCCTATCGTGCTGATACCATACAGTATTAAGATGGGCAAGCGGCACTTCCTCCTCGACGGATGGTTGAATCTTGTCATGGAGCAACTGTAAATCCCGTTCAGCATTTAGTGTTCCATCAATGAAGAATGGTCCTATCAACGGTGAACCCACAAATCCGCACCACACATTCATGCTTGGATTATGTTGGTGTCTCTAAATTGTGTAATATGGGTTTGTGATGCTGTATTCACGTGTGTTCTGTTTGTTAGGTAATAATGAAACATGGGCCTTGTCAGTAATTGCCAGACGGCGTAGAAATGTGGCATCACCATCAATGGTTTCAACAACCCATTGTGCGAATTGTAGCCTTCTGTCATAGTCCTCCTCATCAAGGTGCTGTGGAGTGGCAGGTTTGTATCCACGGTTTGTATTCACTGTTCCTTAATGATTCTATCAGTACCTTCCTAAACGACCGAACAGAGCGAACAGAATGCACCACTGTTAGAGACAGTTTGGCTCCAAACTTGACGTCGTGCATGCGCAGTAATGTTGCGTCAGCCGAATAGTACCTTCCGAAGCTGCAATCACAGCTCATCAAAATCAACAAGCTCAACAGAGCACTCGTTACGTCATACCTTTAACGTGACCAGACATAGTTAGCGCTAATGGATGTAACCGGGCGCTAGCAACGCCAAATTGCAAACCATCTCGGGGAGGTGGTTGCGGGTAGTTGTCAGTGGTGGCGCTTTTGAGCATGCACTAGGTGCCGGAAATAGATTTATCGCTGACGATGGTTGACGTAAGCAAGCCATATCAACATGCCTATAGTAGGGAATGAGCTGAACTGTCACCTACTGTGGTGCGTTTAGTTCGTTCTGTTCGGTGCTTTAGGACGGTACTGATTGGATGGCTGTTTGGTTGGTATTAAGATGCTAGTCAAGGTCTCGTGATGTTCGAGGGGTTGCTTCGATAGACTCAATTACGGCAAGCGTACTTTCTTCATCTGAAGCCGAACGTGGACGACCACATGTTCCCCAGTCGTCTGCCACAGATAGTGTTGCCTTAAAATTCCGCAACAAATTATTGACTGTGTTGTAACATGGCCTATCTCTGTCTGGATGGCAGGCGTGAAATTGGTCAATAACTGCTGCAATGGTTTGGAAGTTAGCTCCTTCCATGCCACAAAGCAGGACTAGTTCAATCCTTTCCTCAATAGTGTACTTCGGAAACATGTCTCACAGGCCTATACATTCCAATCTAACGTTCAACTTCTGCATTCAAAGAAGATGGCTACGACGGAATTGTATACTACACGTACGACCTGACAACACACAGTTTGCTACAACACAATTACAAAACGTCCCCGTCAAGTGCAGGTGGAGATCCGCACACAAGTAATTCAAGGGATAGACATAGCGAGCCTTTATGAAATTGAACAAAGGTTTTTGTTTCATGTGCTAATAAAATTAGGCCCCCCCCCCCTATAGTATAGGCCTAGATTTTATAAACCTACAACTTATAGGCCTACAACTTATACGCCTACATTTTATAGGCCTACATTCATAGGCCCACATTCATATGCATATTTTTCAGTACTTTGTGAATCACCCTGTATAGTGTTCTTTCTATACGCAAAAAAAGTTCACCAGTGTATGCTGTACCCCTGGCTAGAGGGTCAACGGAAATTAATGTAGATTAAAAAACACTACCACCTAGCTATGCAGTAGCCTTTTAGCAATGGTTTTTAGCCAAGTAGTTTTCCATGCATTTGTGCCACATTCGTAAATGTTACTTTTTATTAATTTTATAACAGAAAGACATCCACCCAATTTCTAGAAACAACAACGATTTGTACCGCATTAATATTTTTCTCCATATTACAGTTAACACCAACATTCTGTCATCCGATAAAAGACACTGCGCTAATGGTCTTCCCGCTATAGTCACTAACCGTGAACTGCTTTCAATATTGTTAGTCGTTGTTGATCTTGGTGGGTGGCACACTTGCGTGTTTCTTAACATTCTACATCAATTTTCATAAAAGGAAACGAAAGCAATTTCATGTGGGGCTTGATTGCCAGCGGACAGTGTACTATGTATACATGTCTTGCGGGTTTCCCGTTTTGCTAAACGTTCTGTAAATAATTTTTTTGTCTATTAATCAGAAAACGCATGACGGTATTCTTTGACCTTTTCATCTATATATTTTGTATTTTTTATATTTCTTTCTCTTTTCATTTTATGGTAGTTTTCGGAAAAAGAAGTGTTCCCAATGAAGCAGCTGCACCAGGAGGCATACGTAAGTAGAATTTGTTCGATTATATAATGTGGACAAACTCTCGAAACGAGATAATTTATAATGTTTTTTCTATAAGCTAGGTAAAGTTCAACCACAAACCATATTTACTCACTGATAGTCAATCCATTCTAAAAAAAAGCAGCAGTAGTGTATGCTTGAGCCCTGGCTAAAGGGTGTATGGAATTAACATAGATTAAAAAACACTACTACCTAGCTAGCAGTAGCCTTTTGGCAACGGTTTTCAGCCAATAACATAAGCAAATCCACCCGATATTTAGAAACTATGACGATTTGTACCACATTAATAGTTTTCTCCGTATTACCGTTAACACCAACACTCTGTCATCCGATAAAAGACACTGTTTTTATGGTCTTCCCGCTATAGTCACTAACAGTGAATTGCTTTCAATAATGTTGGTCGTTGTTGGTCTTGGTGGGTGGCACACTTACGTGTTTCTTAATATCTATATCGTTTTTCATAAACGAAAACGGTAACAATTTCATGTGGGAAGTTGTTGCCAGTGGACAGTGTGCTGTGTAGTTCATGTTGTGCTACATACGGTATTCATGCACCTAGAGAGGGGGACTATAATTGTGACGTTTCACATTTCAAAATTTTGAAATGTCATGGTGACCTTTAAATTTCGCAGCTCGCTTCTGTGCAGGGTCACATGAAATCATGTAACGGAATAATATAATGATATGTGGGCTTGAATAGTTTTATAATCATATTAAAAACCAAAACTGACAGACACACCTCGAAGTTATAATAGTTCAGCCCTTCAAAGAAGAGATTTGAACATAAACTATTCGCAAACTTAGCAACATAGTTTTCCATGAAGTTGTGCCGCATTCGTAAATGTTGCTTTTTATTTATAACAAAAGCAAATCCACCCAATTTTTAGAAACGATAATCATTTGTTCCGTATTAATATTTTTCTCCATATTACCGTTACCACCAATATCCTGCCATCCGATAATAGATACTGCACTAATGGTCGTCCCGCTATATTCACTAACAATGAGTTGCTTTCAATATCGTCGGTTGTTGTTGTATTTGGCGGCTGACACACTTGCGTGTGGCTTAATTATCTATATTGATTTTATAAAAAAAAAAAACGAAAGCAATTTCTTGTGAGAATTGGTTGCCGGTGGACAGTGTACTGTGTCTATATGTCTTGTCTGGGTTTCCCGTTTTGCTAAACGTTCTGTAAATAATTTTTTGTCTATTAATTATTAGAAAACACATGACGGTATTCTGTGACCATTTTATCCATATGTTTTGTATTTTTTATATTTCTTTCTCTTTTCACTTTATGGTAGTTTTCGGAAAGAGAAGTGTTCCCAATGAAGCAGCTGCCCCAGGAGGCATACGTAAGTAGAATTTGTTCCATTAAATGGCCATAATCTCTAAACGAGATAATATATAGTGTTCTCTCTATACGCAACGTAAGTACACTAGTGTATGCTGTACCCCTGGCTAGAAGGTATACGGAAATTAACACAGATTAAAAACAACACTACTACCTAGCTATGCAATAGCCTTTTAGGAATGGTTTTTAGCCACATAGTTTAACAAGAAGGACTTGTGTCACATTCGTAAATGTTCCTTTTTATTTATAACAGAAGCAAATTCACCCCATTTCTAGAAACAACAACGATTTGTACCACATTAATATTTTTCTCCATATTACAGTTAACACCAAAATCCTGCCATCCGATAATAGACGCTGAGCTAATGGTCGTCCCGCTATAATCACTAATCAAATGAGTTGCTTTCAGTACTGTTCGTCATTGTTGAACTTGGCGGGTGACACACTTCCTTGTGTCTTAATATTCTACATCGATTTTCATAAAAAAAAGAAAGTATTTCACGTGGGAATTGATTGCCAGTGGACGGTGTACTGTGTATACATGTCTGGGTTTCCCGATTTCCTAAACGTTCTGTAAATAAATTTGTTGTCTATTAATCAGATCATGCATGACGGCATTCGTTAACCTTTTTATCTATATATTTTGTATTTTTTATATTTTTTTCTCTTTTCATTTTATAATAGTTTTTGGAAAGAGAAGTGTTCCCAGTGAAGCAGCTGCCCCAGGAGGCATACGTAAGTAGAATTTGTTCAATTAAATGGACATACTCTCTAAACGAGATAATATAGTATAATGTTCTTTCTATACACTACGTAAAGATCAACCACAAAGTGTTATCTACTCACCGTTCCTCAATCCATTCCAAAAAAAGTGACGGTAGTGTATGCTGTAGCCCTGGCTAGAGGGTCTATGGAAATTAACATCTCTTAAAAAACACTACTACCTAGGTGGCAGTAGCCTTTTAGCAACGGTTTTTAGCTACTAACAGAAGCAAATCCACCCGATTTTTAGAAACTGCAACGATTTGTACCACATTAATATTATTCTCCATATTACTGTTAACACCAACATTCTGTTATCCGATAAAAGACACTGCGCTAATGGTCTTCCCACTATGGTCACTGACAGTGAGTAGCTTCAATATTGTCTGTCGTTGTTGAACTTGGCGGGTGGCACACTTGCATGTGTCTTAAAGGTGCATACCTTGCTCCAGTATATTTTAACAGTTTGATACGTTACCGGAAATAGCTTTATATAAACTGCTTTACCTTTCATTTGCTGGTCTAAGGGTACGATGCCAATGTCAGATGTGGCGTGTGAATGTTATATGCTTGTTTTATACCAAACGGTCCGTTTGGTTCTTAACTCGTGCCACTTCGCTGGCAAGCCAATGGCCTAATTTTTGATTACGTAGAGAGCGTGAATATCATCAGACGTGTACACGCTTCGTGGCCGCTTGCCGCTTGTGACCCTGGTGGAGGGATAGTTAATTCTTCGTTCAAGTTTGCAGCTTTTCTATTGAGCTTCAGAGAAATGCCTTTGGAGAAATCGGTAAAACGAGAATTGGATGAACAACTAGGTTTATCCCGTGGTTACCTCAAGAAATTAAAGACTGATGAATACGTTGCTAGATTTCTTAATGACAATCGATTCGTCTATTTTGTTGGCTTTTGTTTTGGTAGTGAAAATAAACAGGGATGACCGATATTCAGTAGGCATTTTAGCACTTTTATTATTTAAAAAAAAACAGTTGTTGGTGCTTGAGTACGATCATACGTTTGTAGTGTGGAAAAGCAGTAATTAATTATTTTGTATTCAAAGCTAAAATGGTAGTAGATGTAAGGCCAGGCGCAAATCGTCATCCGCACATGTTACCATCGTCAACGTCAACTGAGATTGTAGCTGCGTTCCTCGCAGCGAGGAACGCAGCTACTGTCTTAGTTAGCCTTGTACCTAATAGACGAATCAGCACGAACACATTGTGTTGTCACAAAACGGAATGATTTTTGTATTTTAAAATCACACTTCATAATTTGTTAGGTTAGTATCTTATAATATTTTTTGGGCGATATATTGGCGTATATAATTTTAATTTTTACCGCATTAGTCTTTTAGATTTTTGATCTCATGGTAATTATTATTGAAAACGCGCAAAGGATTATTTTATCGCAGAAAATTACTTGTCTTCATGTTCATAGTCTTGAATTCAACGATCTTCTTATGTAGATACTCGGCAACGATAGGATGTAAATTTGGATATCAACACAGAATAAAGACTACAGAATAATTGTGTGTATGCTCAACTTCTCAATTCAAATATAACAAACATGCGAGTATTAACCCGCAGCAACCGCAAGAAATAGATGTTGATGATCATAACTTGCAGTCATCGGAGCCAGTATTTGTTTACCTTTTAGTGTTCGTAAGATGTGTCACATAGCGCGGCCCCGAAATGAGTATGATATAGCGCCGGATGTGACATTATGATTGCTTCTGAAAGAAATGTGCGCAGCGGTCGTGTGAACTATATTTTAGCGCATGACGTATGAGTAAAGTGGCCAGAACAGAGGGATTTATGTGCCTTTAATATCTATATCGTTTTTCGTAAAAGACAACGAAAGCAATTTCGTGTGGGAATTGTTGCCAGTCGACAGTGTGCCGTGTAGTTCATGTTGCGCTCCATGCGGTATTCATGCACCTAGAGAGTGGGACTATAATTGTGACGTTTCACATTTATCAACACCGGAATGTCACGGTGACCTTCAAATTCCGCCTGCTCGCTTCTGTGCAGGGTCACATGAAATAATATAATGTTATAATATAATGATATATGGGTTTGAATAGTTTGATAATGATATTAAAAAGCAAAACTGCCAGAGACAGCACTAAGTTAAAATGGTTTGGCCCTTCAAAGAAGAGACATGAACATAAACTATTCGCCAATTCATAGTCACGTAGTTTTTCATGAAGGATTTGTGCCACATTCGTAAATTTTGCTTTTTATCTATAACAGAAACAGATCCACCCTATTTCTAGAAACGACAACAATTTGTACCGCATTAATATTTTTCTCCGTATTAGGCCGACCGTTAACACCAAAATCCTGCCATCTGACAATACACACTGCGCTAATGGTCGTCCCCTATAATCACTAACAATGAGTTGCTTTCAATATCATCGGTCGTTGTTGAACTTGGCGGGTGACACACTTGTGTGGGTCCTAATATTCTATAATACATGATATGGATTTTCATAAAAGAAAACTAAAGCAGTTTCATGTGGGAATTGGTTGCCAGTGGACAGTGTACTGTGTGTATACGTGTCTTGTCTGGGTTTCCCGTTATGCTAAACGTTTTGCAAATAATCTTTTGTCTGTTAATCAGAAAACGCATGACTGTATATTCTTTGACCTTTTTATCTATATATTTTGTATTTTTTATACTTCTTTCTCTTTTCATTTTCTGGTAGTTTTCGGAAAGTGAAGTGTTCCCAGTGAAAGAAGCAAACGTTCCCCACAAGCCATTATTTTGAGAGGAACCGAGTAAGTCTTCTTGAAAAACATACTAAAAGGTTGTTTATCTTTCGTATTAGACATTTATGAGAATTAAGTTCCAGTTCTGCCATCATAGCATTAGCATTAATAAGCAAACAAAGGATCTTTAGACAGCAAAACTACTTGATTTATAACCAAATAAAACAACACTAATATTCACATTTCCATTTAGATTTTGCAAAAATTATGGAAGGAGCAAGTCGTTTAGGAAGTTTCTACGTAAAGGCACAATACTGGAGGAACTGGAGTGAAGAATACATAACGATAGACGACGACCACCACTTGACGTCTCCTGTTTTAGCATTGGTTTATTACAGTAATTTCTGCAAAATTTGAGTCCTTTTTAAGGTTTCTCTCGAAATCCGAGATCGTCATACCTGCTTGTCTGATTTCCTGCAGGCAGGTCGATACGATCGCAGATTTTGTTTAAAGCTGAATTTATTGGAATAAACAAATGCCCTAACCGGAGGACACCTTGTGGTTGTGTGTGTCGACCTTTACAAAATCAATATCATACACGGCGATAGCCATATATATATGTATATATATGATTGAAGTCCTATATCCAACAAAAATTAAAACTATTAATTTCTCCGTTCTTATTCAATATATTTCGACCAAACTTGGCCAGATAGTAGATACGTAGGGAAGGTATATTTATACCAAATTTTATGCTATTCCGTGCAAGAGTAAAAGTAGGGATCCACACGTAAATTTGAAAACTGTTCACTTGTTGTCGTTCTTCTTCTTGTGTGACACGGTTTCAGAAAAAAATAACAGCACCTGCCGAATATATGAAACATGATCTAAGCCAGAAATTTCCTTGGCCTTCATCCTCACAGAGACCACTTTTTCGATTGGTTGAGACAATTCGGAGTTAGGTGCCCCTGAACGATCATTTTGATTGTTTTACATTGTTTTAACCATTGTGATAGTGAACAATGCCACTCCCCTATTCTTCGTGCACGTGCTATGTTGTGCTAAAAACTTGATTGTTGCTCTCCAATAAAGAAAACAAGAAAGAAAGAAAGAATCCGTGTTTCAGCTAAACTCATTTTCATTAGTTTTCGCTTAACCTTCGAACTATTAAGTGCTGCGACTAACTTGGCGAATGTTTTGGTGTGTTAATATCACTCTTTTGAAGGGCCGAACCATTCGGAACTTGGCGTTCTTTTCGCCAGTTTTGGTTTTTTGATATGATTTAAGTCAACAGCAGACAGCCTTAATTTCCCGACGTAACTGGTTCAAGTTGGTTGCATTTTCAATTTCGTTCACCGAGGCTTCCCTTGTCAAAATATTTTACGGAAATTACAAGAAATTTGATAAACAAAAATTCAATAAACAAAATTGAAGTCAGCTTGCTTTGTTCTCTCCCAATTAAAGCTAAAGATACTCAGGGCCGGATTTCTAAGTAGGCTCAGAAGGCCCGGGCCTATAGCGGCACTTTTTTTAGAGGCGGCACGAACAATCGTGCCAATCAGTTTTTTGCTGGCGAGTGTTACCAGCATTTCACGTCCATGAAAATTTAACTAAATGCTGGCGCCATCCGTTGTTAGAATAAAACTAAGCATAGCTTAGTCTAAAAATATTTTAAAATTCCCTGTCAAGATATGTCGCTATAAACAAGAATTCTTGCTATAAACAAGATGTTGCTATCAAAGAGATGGACGACAAACGGCACAGTTTTTTGTTTTTTTTCAAATTTCAGCTAATTGTTTAAGGAGCTTATAACTAGTAGCCCTCTGTGTGCATATCTCACATTAATTCTTCGTTCAAGAAGTCTTACGGAAATAAGTTATTTTTAATTACTTTGCCTTAGTTCAGTATCAAATCAGCAAGAATTCTTGATATAATTTATACTGCATTGCCAATTTTCCGTGGATCATAAACGAACATAAAAATAAAAAAAACGTTGCGGGGGGGGGGGCCCAAGTCTTGGGGGCGTTTGAGAGCGGCAGTATGGTTGGGCCTACAGGCGGCAAGAGCTTAAATCCTGCCCTGAAGATACTGCATTCTTCTTCCGGCTCTGGCGTGAATGGGGAACAAGTAGAAAATAAGAACAAAGAATCTATTTGAATAGTGTTTTTTTTTAAATGGATAGACCATTAGAAATTGTAATTAGTTGAAACCATTATCTTCCCACTGAATAAAGTTGGTTAAAAATGCTGAATTATTTAACGAGCCACCATCTTTAAATTATTTTGATGGATTTTAACAATTTCTCTGCCTTTGTTTTTATTCATTTACCCATATATAGATAAGGCCAGTTTTCAGGAAAATGCAGTGCAAGAAGCATTTTGTATAACAATTTGGCATCAGGTGTTTTAAGGTGTTTTTGCCCCAGTGAGTTCGAAATGAATATTTCCAGCTTGCAATATGGACCGGAAGTTCGTAATTCAAGATGGCGGTCAAGATGGCTGCTTTTATTTAAAGCTTGCTGTTATCAAGAGACATTCTGCTAGAAATTTGAGTAGTTGCGAGCCCTCTAATAGCCCGAAATGGTCATGCTTAGGCTTTTCTGAAAGGTGGGGATCTATTCTTTTCATCAATCCTAATCGAAACTGTTTAACTTAGATAGGGACCGTCTTACACTCTTTTAAAGATGAGGGGATAATGGCGTAGTGACGAAAGCGTATGTTGATTTTCGAATTCAAAGTGCAGTTGTGAGCCCTCTAATATCCCGAAATGAACATGCTTAGCCTTTTTTGAAAGGTGGGGATCTATTCTTTCCATAAATCATAACTGAAACTGTTCGGCTTAAATAGGGACCGTCCTAGGCCCATTTTAAGGTCTAATTGGTGCAGTGGCTAGTTTCAATTTCAAAGTACAATTGCAATGCTCATATTTGTATTTGTATCTAAGTTAAACAATTTCGGTTACGATTGGCGGAAAAAAATAAATCCCCACCTTTCAGAAATGCCGAAGCATGTCCACTTTAAGCTGTTAGAGGGCTCATAACAGCACTTTGAATTCGAAAATCAACATACGCTTTTGCCGCTACACCATTATCACCTCATCTTTAAATGAGCGTAGGACGACCCCTATCTAAGTTAAACAGTTTCTATTAGGATTAATGGAAAGATTAGATCCCCACCTTTCAGAAAAGCTTAAGTATGTCCATTTCGGGCTATTAGAGGGCTCTCAACTACTCAAATTTCTAGCAGAATATTTTTCTTCATAACAGCAAGCTTTAAAAAAAAAACCTATCTTGGCTGCCATCTTGAATTACAGATTTCCGGTCCATTTTTCAAGCTGGCCATATTCATTTCGAACTCACCGGGGTAAAAATACCTTAAAAGCATCAACTACACAAATTTCTAGCAGTATATGCCGGAAAAACAGCAACTTTTAAAATAGGCCGCTATCTTGAATTACGGAGTTCCGGTGCATTTTCGAGCTAGCAACAGGCATTTTCGAATTCGGCGGGGTCGAAATACCTTAAAAACACCTGATGCCAAATTGTTAGCTGAAATGTTTCTTGCTTGTTAAAAAACGCCTTTTTCCCAAAAGTGGCCTAGACTACCACATCAGCATGCATTCTCTTTAAAACCCTGCAGAGCTGTTGGGCAGTTGGCACATGCGAGTCAGATGTGCTCGTCAATTCCGATGAATTCGTTAATCAACCATTCAACTCGCTGCCCTTGGCCGTATTCACAGTGCTTATCATTGTTGATTTTATATAAAAAAAAAAGTCTCATGTCCTGTAAACAAAATCTTCGTCCTCAGCTACAGGATTGAATTTCGTGAATATAAATCGATGAGATTGACAGCCACTCCTTACGTGAACACTGTACGTAACGGTAAAAATTGTTTTGTGCTTTTCATTCTCATTTCTACTTATTTATTGGCTGATAATAACATTCAAAAATGTTTATAGACACCTCCAAATATTATTAATCACTTACTTAAACGGTAAAATACTGATCCTTAATACACACACACCGTACAAATTGACTTTTTATTTTTTATTTGTGTGCTTGTTTGCTTGTTCAGCTTCTACTCTAGAATAGGCACGTTCGAATCATGGGAAAACGAGGGAAAAGATATGAAAATAAAAACGGCAACTATATTTTTATCGATCCAATTTATTTGTTTGATTCTAAAACGTGGAAAACCGACCTGGATCCTTTTTTAATGAATTTAATTTATTGAGATGCTCGGGAAGGACAAGTGATTATTTGTGTTAGCTACAAGAAACTGGTGAAAAATTTACAAATAACCTGATCAACGACCAGCTAATTGATTACTAACGTAATTAATAACGTTTAGCTAATTAATAACTAAAAACTGGCGTATAAGAAGCTTAATATGTAAAAAAAAAAAGAAGAAAAAAATGGTTGAATTTTGATGAAAAATCAAATAAGAATCACGAAGAAGTATGTTTACGAATTTAATGTGCATTTTTATTTTCAGTTTGACAGGTTAAAGCAAACCAGCAGGTCAACGAAAACGAAACCATGGAATGTCATACATGACGATTTATGGATCGCTTACCAAATTTTAAAAAGAGTTCCTTCCCCGTAAAAAAAAATTCAAATGTATTGTTAGAATTGTACAGAAATAAAGGTTCTAAAATTCTCTAAGAAACACATCGTTTTTGGTGGGAATTTTCGTTGGAATGCATGTTATAATAGTGTTAAAAAAAAAAATGTCCTCAATCTATATATATAATTACACAAGAACCGCAAGTCGGCAGCAGCCATCGGCAGCGCAGCAGCAATCTGCATCTGCAGCAGCTGCATACGATGCCATCTCCGCCATCTACCGACGGAACTACAAATTATAAGAGTAGCAGCCAAGCCTCGCTGAGATAGTAGCTGCGCCCGGAACGCAACAGTCAGCAGCGCGAACATACGATGCCATCTACCGACCGAACGGCAAAGTAAATGAGGGGGGGGGGGGAGCAAGACGACGCGGATGAGCGGACGGGGGGGGGGAGGGGAGCGAGACGACGCCGAATGAGCGAGCGAAGCTAGCGACTCCGATAGTTTTCCATAATAGCGCGTGGCGCTCCTTCCTTCTTTGCGTCTTGTAGGTCCATACTTATTTTTGTAAAAGATTAATTAAACCTTAAAAAAAATGTAATAATGTGCAAAATCAGTAGCATATAAACTAGGAACGAACTCTGATTCAGTGTATTCTAGTGTTTGACGTGTTGCGTCATTACCTCGAGCTTTTAAATCATAACCAGTAAACTAGAAATGAAATTTCGACCGATGCCTAATACACTCGAACCAGCATCACGGCTCCCTAGATACACCAACTGATTTGCTGCTGCAGCTGCTGTTTTTAATAGTAAACCAATCCTTTTAAATTCGTTATAAGGCCTTTAAAAAAATAGTTGGTTCTCAGACCCCAGCGCACCGAATTTTTGGACGAGAAATAAAAAGAAACGATGCGGTAAAAACAGCAGTTATAGACCCAGAGTGGTCCTTAATGAGGCACGCCGAGAAACATTAAATTGCCAGTCTTGTCGTTGAATAATTTTATGGACATGTGGTAAGAAGAATTGTGATGTAGTTATCTTTATTTTACTCAAAATAAAAATTAATTCCCCAAAATTGGAGAGTAGAAGACCAAAATAAGGTCGAAAAATAAAATTAAACAAATAAAATAAAAATTCCACCCGACAGCACAGGTTTCTTAAGAAAAAGGTCCGAAAAACAATGTTCTTTCTTTTAGGTGGTGTAAGGCAGATGTATTTTTGTAGTTGCCTACAAAAATTCCCCCAGTTGGGTGCTCTTCCAGCCGTTCTGTACAACACTTATAGTTCCTACGAAATAAGTTAAAACCTAGTACCTTAAGCGCAGCAGGGATTGTACTTAATAAAAACACAATAAACAAAACTGAAAAAAATTACATCTGACCTGAATGGGACTCGAACTCAGGTGATCTATCAACTTTGCTACCGGGGCGGGGTTTCTGGCTTCATGCTCTAGCGTGCTTACACACTGTGCTTTAGCTAAGCCTTTTTTTTTATCTTAACGTTGTAAGGCAAAGTCTCATAGCAAAAACGACAAGAACAACCCCTACAATGAAAACAGGCAAGTGTGTCAATTCTTTGCCCAGAAGTTAAAACTGGCACATTGTTGCCTTGAAAAGAAGTCGAAATTGGTACATTGTTACCTCGACTAACAATTTGCTCTGCGCGGTCATCTCCGCGGCAAGTGTTAAATGACATAATGCAGGACAGTTATTACATGGTTTTTGCCTGTCATTCCTCTTTTAACAATGTAACGATTCAGGAGCGCAACAATGAAACAAGAACGCACAGTGCAAGAGCCGATCTCTTGCATCAAAATGGTGGATACATTCATGATTATTATAGACCGGCAATACATAAATTTTAAAAAATGTTAAGAAAGAATTTTTTTTTTATAAGTGTCAGCAGCCACAGCAAATTAACGAATTCGTGAATTATAGACTGGCAATTGGAATGGTATTAATGGCACAAACCAAAATAATAAAAAAATATTAAGCAAGTATTTTTTATTTAAATGTCACGAACCACAGTAAATTAACAAGTGCATTATGCGTTTTAATTCTTTAAATACGCTAGTTTGCTAATTAAATTATTTTATAGGCTACTTAAAATGGAAAATAACGTTCAACCTTCATTAAAATTAATCATTCCACCAAAAAACCTGTCTCTTAACTGTTCTTTATTACTACCATCGTCTTTGTTAGCAGCAGCTTCACCTGATAAGCCAATATTGTCCATATTGTCATCATGGTTACTCGATAAGTCAAATAGATCCTCAAACTCCATAACTTATTTTGCCATAACAAAACAAGAACACAACTGTGCTCTATGGAGCTTGATTTTGTACGGCATATATGATAGCACATATTGTTGTTGACAATTTGCAAGCTAAGGCTTAAATGTTCAATGGATGGCAGTGGTGGGAGGGGGGGGGGGAGTGACCAGCCTCCCCCTCTGCCCCAAAAAAGAAAAAAATGTAAGATTTTTTTGTATGGCGGGAAGAAGGGTAATTAGTTTAGACTTATTTATGCTAAATTTTTTGGGTTTAAATAACAGTATGCAGTTTCTGTTACCGGTACCCTAGTTTTACTTGGCGGGTGGCGCTGTAGCAGGAGATGGTTAAAAGTGTAAAACATTAACACCTCCAATTTCATTGCACGAATGTGAAAAATAACTAGCACACTATGACGAGTAAGTACTTCAGCACATTTCTTTGTTTTCAGTTTCGTTTTGCCATTTCAAGGATTTTAACCTTTCTTACCTTTTTTAACTGCTTATGCATGTAATGCATAAAGCAGTTATTGAAATAAAGTCGGGGAGAAAAGGGGCTTGCGTCGTGAGCTATTGTTAAATAACGTTTCGTCCCACTCCAGTCGTTTATTTGAACGGGTCATGCCTATCACCTTCATCGTATGGCTGGATTGACTGAAATATTAGTCGTTTTTTCATGATTTCAATAAGAAGACGTGCCAGCAAAATGAAGGCGTTGTTATTGAACAGTTTATGGCTAAATCGTTTGCATATGAAGGGTTTTAGGTCCTTGACTAAAATTTTTTGCTAATTATGATTCTGTATAAAAAAAAGTTGAACCGGAACTGGCCCAGCTTATTTCAGGTTTTGACAACATGCACGGAAAACGGAATTCTATCTGTTGTTCGGCTATTAGCGAATCACTGAAAAAAAATGGCGGCTACTTTACGGTTCGTGGGAAGGCTGTCCTAGGATTCTATGCATATTGGCAATTCGGGTAGTTATGTGGCTCCTGCTAATCAGGTAATTATTGTATAATCGATTATTTAGTTTAACAGTTTGTTGTAGTATAATCAATTTGACAAACGTGTGAGACAACGGGATAGTGCATACTAGGTGCGTAGCTAACAGAATAAAGGCAGAATTATAAATTCATTCCACGATCACTTTCGATAGTAAAATAAACAATACAGGGAACAAGTTTACTTTACACGGCTTAGGGGAAGAATAAGGACTCCTCACCGATTGATCACTCGTTGGGCTAGAATGACGTAAAATGATCAACTGAACAACATTTTCACATAAAATTTTTGGGACAAAAGCTTCGTTTGGCCGTCAGAAATTATTGAAAGCCGCACTCTTTGCGCTATCGGACGAGAGCCCGTTTTCTTCCCATGTTCCCTTTACGCACATGGCTCGAAATTCGAAAAAAAAACCTACCTTTAATTTTCACGGAAGGAACTAAAAATTGGTCCCAAATTGCGAAAACTCGTTAAATCACCATTAACATAACCTAACCAATTAACTGCCCCAGTATGAAACGCCAAACCCCAACCAGTTAACTACCTCAGTATGAAATGCAAAGCCCCAAACTTAGCTAACCTAACCTAACTGACAATAACAACAAAACCAGTGGCGGATTTAGGTGGGTGCGCCGGGTGCGACCGCACCCCCCTTCGGTGGTAAAGAAATAAAAAAAAAGGCCATTCTCGGGGGAGAAAATGGTTATCACGTTTCTGCGTTGACCTTTAAAATGGTTTGTTTACTTGCCCATGAATGACAAAAAGGAAAAATGTAATAAATTAAAGGGTGTTCAACTTAGCCCTAAAGGGGTCACAGTAGATGAGTCACCTTCATCCCAGAAAGAAGCGCTCACAAATTACTTAACACACTTTTTTTTACGTAAACTCCCTCCTCCCCGTCCCTGTTTGTAACACCAATGTAGCACTTGGCGTAACCCCCTCCCATCCCCCACCTGAAAATACGTAATTAATTTTTAATTAATTACGTAATTAATGTAAGTATAGGACGCAATGACCAGTCAATTTGAAAAAATAAAAATTCCAAGTTGCAAATAGAAGTTACAAAAATCATTTAGCTAAACGAATTTAGAGAAAAAAATTATTACTCCACTCCCACTTCTTAAGACATTTTCGCAAGCCGGCCCCCCCCCCCCCAACGCAAAACGTACGGAATTTGTGTACGCTCCCAAAGGAAAGGATTAAGACATGCTTCAGACATGCTACTGACCTTGCAGGTCAAATCTTTTCATCTGGTTAGAAAAATTCAAACCAAGGCCCACCCCAACTACCAAGAGTTGCCAACTTGAAGCGTAAGAAAACCACGTAGAAGTCGAATATATTTAGTTATTTTGCACCACCTGAGAAGCGCGTTTGTAGCGAAAGAAGTTTTTGTACACTGAAAAGATTAAAATTTTACCTGTGATCAACAATGACCAATGACAGGTTAACAGGCCTTGCCTTATTAAATATCCACCCAAACCAAAACTGGTAGAAAAACCCGCCAAGTTTCCAAAAACGGTCGGCCTTTGAAGGAGTGATATCATTCCACCAGGGAAAGGCCACCAAGGTTAATCCCATTAGCCAAGTTAATCGCACATACTAATAGTTCGAAAGTTAAATAAAAACTAGAAGATTGCTACTAGCGGTAGCAATCTTCAAGTTTTCATTTAACGTCCAAAGTATTATTAACTTGGCTAATAGGATTAACCTTGGCGGTCTTTCCCTGGTGGAATGATATCACTACCTTCAAAGGCTGACCGTTTTTGGAAACTTGGCGGGTTTATCTACCAGTTTTGGTTTTGGGTGGATATCACAACTTCCATAGGACGGTGAACGTACATAAGGTTACACCGTCTGTTTAAGATGCTTCAATCCCATTTTGCATACACTGACTAACAATCGCTGATTTCGTTCGCTTCCCTCACTCAATCAGCGGAACCCCTTCAGTTGTTTTGTTAACCTGCAACTTCCCCTTAATTTTTCAAGATTTCGTTCACATTTAGTCATGCAGAAACCCCCAAAGGTCGCTGTTACTAAAACAGTAGAACGCGAAGCATTTTTTTTTGGGGGGGGGGGGAGGGGGGGTTATTAACAAAAAACCCATTAGCTCGTGTATGCTGGTATTGTTGCGTAACCATCATCTAACGCGCATCCCTTTATTCTTACGCAATCCACGGCAACTTTAATCTTTCTTTATTTTGTCTTTCGTTACAGTTCAGTTTTTAGTTCGTCCAGGCTTTTACAATAAATCTAAGGACCAGTCTTAATTGTTCAAGCAATTGTTGCTTAAAACCTTTGGTTGCAACTTGGAAGAGAAACGAAATTTAAATTAGCCGGTTGCGAATTTCAAAACCCTCCCACGCATTTGTCCTGACCCCTACAACTCCCAAACCAACAAAAGGACCACCCTCAGATCACCATGCATCCGTGTGCAAAAGTTCAGGTACGTAGGCCTTCTCAATTTTGCGCTACCCATGAGCAAAAAGTCTATGGGATTTAACATGGGAAAAATCTTATTAGCTAGTCAGTAAAATAAAAACAACGTTATTGACTCATCTTTTTCTCTATGATTGGTGGACACTCGTGCTTTAAATTTTAGTTTTTCTTTATCTCTGACCCTTCCCCTTACATTTTCCACAATTTGAAACATTTCTGTCGCATTGGGATTTATCCTCAACATGCCAAAATATGCTTTCAATTGCTTACAGTTAACAGACACGTCATGTCTGCTAGTGAGCCGCCTTTTTATCATTAACAATCAATTTTTAACAATCGGATCTCTACAATGGGATAATCTACTGTTACTTGGCGGTGACACACTAGCGTGTCTCTAGATACATCGAAACACTCCAATTAACGTAAATAATGTGATAGACAAGTTCGCTAGGAAAGGTAATCGTCGTTTGGATTTTGTTTTGTAAGGCTGCAGTGACGGTCTGAACTAATTATCATTTAAATAAAAAGTGAGTTTTGAAAGCCTTGAGAAATGAAATCCTTAAAAAAGTGTATTTTAAACAAAGGTTATTTTTTTTAATAGTCGTGTTTCATCCCAATACTAAGGTAAATCTGTAAAGATTTCAAATTGCTTCGGATGTAAAGAGAAAAATAAGTATCCTAGTGTTTAGGCATTAGTTTCTACAAATTCGCTGAGTCGAAGTGGTACTAGCTCTTAATAATTTATCGTTTATGATGCCGGAAAATCATGCGCTCCAGAAGCCATAAAATGCCCTCAAATTCTTAAAATTTAAAAGATTCTGGGGCTCCGCCTACGCCCCAGACCCCCTAGCTGGTGTAGAACAGCACCCCCCTTTACACATTTTTAGATCCGCCACTGAACAAAACCACACGAAACTGACAACAACAACCAGCCTATCGGAACTGTTTACGAAAAAAAATATAAAGTGCCCTTCCGGCCCTGGCCCGGCATGGATTTTAATCTTTCTTACCTTTTTTAGTTTTTAAGGTTCCTCAGATCGTAAACTCGTTGAAAAATTAAAACTGAAATTTTGAATTAAAATGCAAAACTAACTAGTGACGTGGCGCGCCGAAAAATTAACGGTGGCGGGCAGCGGCAGCGTGCCGAAATTATTTTTCATGAGCAACGGCATGCGGAATATTGCGAAAATTATCGGCGGGGATAAATGTTAATCCTAACGTAAATTCCACATTGCCAATTGTAGCATAATACACTCGAATACAATTTTTACGTTCGGAGTAGTCCCACTTACGTTTCATAATAAGTATTCACTAGTTTGTTAATCCAGGTGGTCCAGAGTTTCGTCCATTCGTGGTCCAGAGTCGGATCGACAACGACAGCCATGTTGATATTAGAGATAACAAATACATCACCTAACGTCAGAGTCGGCGCATGCGCAGTCCAGTTTATTTAGGAAAATCAGTCTTGGAAAAGCCACCTACATTAAAGGCCGTATCATATCAGACCAAAAAAGGCAACTAAAATCAACAATTGACATAGAAGCAAGCGCAAGTTTGCTAGGTGCTGCCATCTCCACACCAATCGGCGAAATTTCAAATTAACCGACGAGGATGCCAAATTCTGCCAACCGATGACACCACTTGGCAAACGTGTCGCGTAGGTATTTCTTTCGCCTTCTAGAGGAGCATTGTGGAAGGTAAAGATGATATAGCCTTAACTGTAGGTGGCCATGTCTTGGGTGATGCGGAGTCATACCGCGCCGACTTCGCTTGCTAGCATATAGGACATTGATTAGGTAAATCAAGCTCCAAAAAGGAACAAAAAATATGGCTCCGGCTGCAATATCGCCGAGCGCGAGCACACACATTCACCTAGCGCGACCACACACATTCACCTAGCGCGACCAAACGGAGCCAACAATCGTCGAACTGAGAGGCAAAAACCGGGTAATAAATCGGATATCACCCGCTTTCCTCGGGCTGAGATCCAAACAATGTCTTGACGTTGCGCGTCTCGACATTGTTAGCTGTCAGCACTCGGAAACCGGGTAATATCCTATACTTACTCAGCAGCAAGTGTTAATGACGTGATGCTCGAAGGACAGCAGCATTGGGCTGGATTGATACTTGGGTGGGTGACCGCATGAGAATCTGGCTGTTGCAGACATAGGGCCTTAGGGCTTCGGGCAGATGACCAGGAGTGGTTAACGCTCGTTAAACCCTTTAACCCTTTCACGAAGGACAGCTATTCTTCACACGATGCGGATCGCACAAGCCAAAGTGATAAACTGCAGTGGGGGTTTCGGGGCCGGCCCTGAATGGGAATGCCAGAGTGTGGGGCAGCGCTTCTGTTAGCATGATTGCGAATTAACTGAACCTAAAAAGTATTTTTTTTTTTCAGGTTTGGGATCCAGAACGAATCAATTTTTGCCAAGTGTTGCAAAAAGGGGAAGGGCAGTATTTAATTCAAATACCCATCTATAGCAAAGGGGCGGAAAGGAAGGAACGGGAGATGGGAGGGAGAGGATGGGAGAAAAGAGGGACGGAAGAGGGAAATGAGAGGATTGCAGGAAAGGGGGAGTATGACAGGAAGAAAATTAATTACCCATCATAGTGAACAGGTAAAATTATCCTTCAAACCATACACCGGATAAACAGAGTGAAACAAAACCCTGCACGAATAAAACCCAGGGCAAAGCCGGGTACAAGTGCTAGTTATTAAAGGTACATCCGGCCAACCTTATGCCTGCCTTATAACAGCCACGCGCTGATCGCCATACGTGCATCACCAAGGTCAACTGAGGAACGCAGCTACTGCTTCAGTTGGCATTGTGCCTAATAGACGAACAAATTAATTGTGTCGTCACAAATCGGATTGAGTCCCGTATTTTAACATCACAATTTATAATTTTCTAGGCTAGTGTCTTATAATTTTGCTTCGGCGATCTATTGGAATAATTAATTTTAATTTTTATAGCATTGGTCTTTTAGATTTTTGATCTCATGGTAAGTATTAGCAAATTAGTACATGCACACACAGAGATATAACGTCATGGTTATTGTAAGCACGCAAAGGATCATGTGCGTGCGGGACACAGTAAATATAGTTAACAATTATTCACCAGAAAATCTCCTACAACCCACATTTATAACGGATTCTTATCAAAGGATTGATTAACGGTAAGTAAATTGACCTTTTGGGCCGTACTTGATGTGGAGGATCGAGAAAAATGGCGCTGGGAGGATTGTCCTTTTAAAATAAATTGTTGAACTCTTAGTAAGTTTTCTTGCACATAAGGCTTGCCTTCATCTACACTTTCAGAAGAATGTTCACTGGGAGAATGTAGACACAGTCATGCAATTTAGATAACCTGATTACGAATTTACACTATAGTAGAAAAAGAGACTTCTACTGGGTAGCTATCAAAATTTACAGAGGACTTTTTCAGGTTCTATCTGCCGTTTTCTATACCGTGTTGGTGCCGATTCTAATAAAGTGTAAACAGAGCATATATCTTACGCAGAGTTGTACTGAATCATGTTTTTGTGACCCGGTGACCCGGCCTGATGATGATGAGGTCTTGGTCTCATTTGACGTGGTGGTTCCCCAGTTTGACACACCGCATGATTCTGGATATGTTGGAAAAATCCGCGGAGAAGTTGAAGATCCCGAAGAAAGAATTCGACAGAGACAGGCCCATGTTGAAAATGGTGTTGGCAAGCATTTATGGTAACAATGTGGAGCCAGTTTGTGTCCATGCTAAAAAAAAATCTACACCGTTAACAATATGAACTAAGTATATTCGGCGAAGTGGCCGAATTTAAGTTTCTTATACAAAAGAATGTCTAGTAATAAATTTCAATATTTGAAAGCAAAACTACGTGTTTTATGTAATCTGTGGCTTTTATTTTGGTTACTTGGTGAAGGGATCATCAGTTTGAATCGCCAGGTCGCCAAGTCTGATCCGAGATTTTACGTCAGGAGCTTAGACCCGGTAACCCTGCTGAAAACTCTACTCGAACGACGCGACAACCTGGTCACCCGGTCAACCAAGCCAACTCTGCTCTCACGTACTGAAATATTCAAAACCGAAACTGGTGTAAGAAAACCAGCCATGTCGGCCACGTCGGCCTTTAAAAGTGGTAATACCATTCAACAAAGGGAAAGGCCCGAAGGTTAATCCTATCAACCAGGAAACCTTCTTTAATTTCTTGTGTTTGGATTTTATCATAAATATCTGTGCATATGATGGATGTGATGGAGTGACATAATTGTACAGTTCCAAGTCTAACATGTTTCAGCAGTCTAAGAAAGTAGTCACACAAAAGAATTAAAGAAGAGAGTGGCACTGAGCGGCCAGGTCGTGCGGCCAGTGGTCGTCACGGCCAAAAAACACGGCAATAGGCCGCGCGGCCACGTCCGTTGTGGTGAAAAATGAACCCGGAGCAAGTAAGGTCGCCCTATAGCCGCGAGCATGCCGCCCAGTATCCCAGTGGCCGCGGCGACAGGCTGGCTGCTGCGGCCAAGTTCGTGTTGCTACATACACCGTAAGCATTCTCGTTGGCCGCAGCGAGCTGGCCGCGTGGATTGGTCGCTGTGTGCGCGGGGCCCTAAGGGGTTAACGTTGGTGGCCTTTCTCTGGTTGAATGATATCACTACTTTCACAAGCCGACTCTTTCTGAAACTTTGGCGAATTCAGGAACATCCAATCCCGGGAAAAAATTGCAATCCTGGGATTTCGGGTTCGTCGCTCTCAATCCTGTGATCCCGGGATTAACCCCGAAATTTCGGAAATTTGTCTTATGACATTCAGTGGCCAGAAAAAAAATTGCATGAAAGGAAATTTGTTTTCGATAATTTTATTGTAAAAAGCGACAAGATGAAAAGTGACTTGATCAAGAAATGAGTTGGTATTATGTCCTTGGTTATCTGAAATGATCAACTGTTGTTTTTAATAATTTAAAGGTACTCTCCGCCTGCCTTATAACAGCCACGCACAGATCGCAACCGCGCATGTTACCATCACACCGTTTCGCAAGACTGTGCGTAATAATACAAGGCCAACTAAGATAGCAGCTGCGTTCTTCGCAGCGAGGAACACAGCTACTATCTCAGTTGGCGTTGGGTGTAGTTGACGAAACAGCATGAATGCAAAAAATTGGGTCGGCGCAAACTGGAATTTTCGTATTTTAACATTGCACTTAATAATTTTTTTGGCTAGTATCTTATAATTTTCATTCGGCGATCTATTGGCATAAATAATTTTAATTTTTAACGCATTAGTCCTTTAGATTTTGATCTCATGGTGATTATTAGCAAATGATTAAAAATTAGAACATACACACACACACACATGAAAAGTCAAGGTTATTGTAAGCGCGCCAAGGATTATATAATCGCGTAACATGTCCAACAAAGTCACATTACTGTCACTCCTGATTAACAAACTGACACGCAAGTCCACGAACATCAAACACTTTAGCAGAAAATGTTCCACCGTCTCAACCCTAACTCCGCACATGCACAATAACAATGTTTAAAACAATGTAAAACTATCATTCTGGTCGTTTAGAGCACCCTAACCCATGAACTACCTGATTAATTGGAAAAGCCCTAGTGGAAAGGGCATATTTACAAAGCAATATCAGTCAAATGAGTCAAAAACCAGCTTTATTCACAGCATCGAAGAATTTATTTTCGTGAAACAAGAAATGGCGTTACCTAATAAGTAAGTAGTAATCTACCCCAAAACAAAATTTGTTAAGGATTCCCGCCCAGCTTTTTGGCCGTGTGAAGTCGTGGTATCAAACGCCAAGCTCTTTCGCCAAGCTAAAGTATTTGAAAGTACTTTTCAAATGTGTACATCCGTGAATGAGAACAGAGATATTAATTTTTTTTAGTTTTGCTTGAGTGAGGACTTCAGTCATTTAAATTGAAACGTTTGCTAATTTGATATTGATATTTCTTGGGGAGCCTGTGCCTGTGCCTGTGCTCTCTAACTCACAGACACAAAAGTACAAAAATACGGGAACCCAAGTACAGACACCTACGCATCGTAAAAGCCGCGAGAGGAGAAGAGCAAAGACAGGAGGTGCGTTACATACTAGAGACAGGCAAGCGTTGCAACACAGAAATGCGCCGCTGATAACAGACGCCACGTAGTATCCTGCGATACAGAGGTTGCTGACAGAACAGAACTAGTATTTGCTAACCGTACATGTGCACACATACGAGCTCACTGAATCGCTTACGCTGGACACACATACAAGAGATAGAAAATTGTTTCATCAACACCACAGACACTACACAGCGGAGACGCTATCCACCCAAGGCGAAGACGATGGGCTGCTAGCAGTGTACGACCTGTCCGTAAACGAGAGAGGACGCATGCTGAGGTAACAGAAAGACAGTCCAAAGCTGATACACGGTTGCACTGTGGGTGTACTTAAAATAGGGTACGACCAGTCAACGCAGTGTTTCACTCTGCTTGCTACTGGGCAAAAACCCATAACTGCAAGGTCACCGAACAAGATCATGGAGACCGCACAAGAGAAATATAATTATACTGAGCAAGGCTGCCTCTTTGACCAGGGCATCTGCAGTTTCGTTCCCACTAAGCCCACAGTGGCCACAAACCCAGTTGACAGTGAGGACAGAACAGCGAGTGACAAGCCAGAGTTTTCAACAAACTTCATAGATTATAGGATCGCGTAGGTCGAAGTTGCCAACAGCACGCTGCAACGCGGCAAGACATGCACGAGAATCTGTGAAAATGGTGAACTGTGGAAGGTCTAAATCTAGAGCCACATCTGCAGAACTGAAATGGCTGGCAGTTCACAAAGGAAACTGGATGGCACGTCAGTGAATGCCCTCTTAGTGACCACTTTGGAGTGGGAACACAAACACCAACACCACCAGATTGTTCATCTGGGTTATAGGACGCATTACAATAGAAACCACAATGGAAGGGCCTACTCACAAAAATGGAGATAAGGTCTATGCACCACACCCAGGGACACGGGAGACTCACAAGAGCAATTGGCAGGACACGCTGGAGCACAGGGTCTCTGAGGAGCCACATACCGCGTCCTGCCATACCTAGGTTCTGAAGAGAAGTGACACCCAAAGTAGCGTAGTCACTTAGAATCGCACTAACAGAGTCTTTGTTGCCTCGACTACGTTTGTGGAGGCAGAGAGCTCCAAGCAACTCCTTGGCACGGAGCTGCAACTGGAGTTGGCACTAGGCAGCCAGTAACAATGCATAAAGCGTCAATGATGCTTGTCTGCAAAGAGTGTATGTCATGCGGAGTAACAACAAGAAAAGGCAGATGATAAGATGATAGTCGACCAGAGAATGGAGGAAGGTGCAAAACACAGATGAGAGGTCTTTCCTGCGCACACTACTGTACCTGGAAAGCACTCAAAAAACAAGGAGACAACTAACAACGCAATCTTTGAGTAGAGGCTCATCGGCAGTCCACAACAAACTGCCGTCTAATACAACACCAAGATATCTGACTTCAGTGGTCGCTGAAACAGTGATATCGTCAACAGAAACACTAACTGCTTCTGCTCTAATGGAGGCAGCACGTGCAAACACCATAAGCTCTGTCTTGGCTGGAGAAGGAGAAAGACCTCTTACAGGTAAACGCTGAATCATTTTATCAATGGCAGCTTGTGCACGTATTGCAAAAGTGGTGAGATTACTGCCAACGAACCAGAAGGCAATATTGTTTGCAAACAGACGATATTTGCGCTCTGCTTCATTTCTTCAAGTACATCATTGATCGCGATAGTGAACAAAACAGGGCTAAGGCAACTTTCCTGGGGAAGGCCCCGATCCGACACCATGGTATTGGACCAGAAGCTCCCTACTCTGACCGCCATCGGACGATGAATAAGCAAGGCTAAGATAGTCTTAGACAACTTCTCTCAGACGCCCATGGCCACACGAGAGGCTCGCACCCACTCCTTACGAACGGTGTCATACGTTGCTTTGATGTCCAAAAACAGCGCAAGAGCAATGTTTCCATGAGCCCACACTTCCCTGACGCTCGAAAGCAGGAAGAGAATAGCGTCTGGGGCACTTCGGTAATTTTGTAACCGAATTGAATGTCAGAAATACAGGAATGATGTCCCAACTGCCAGGAGAGGCACAACACTAACATACGCTCATAAACTTTACGAGCGCAAGACAAGTGCACTATCGGACCTTACTTTGTCAAGTCTGAGTGTTGCCCTCCTCTCTTACATACAGGAACTAATACTGTAAAAAGCCAGGATGGGGGAACTGTACCTCCATCTAGCAAACTCTGAACAAAGGCTAAAAACTGCGCACGTGCCACAGCACTCATGCTTCGGAGCTGGGTGTATGATAGGCCATCAATCCCAGAAGCACTTGCCAGCTTGCATTTACCAAGAGCTGCATTTAATTCTCGCATATGAAAGGTACGTCGGTCACATTATGACAGCCAGGAGGAACTCAACAGCAGGGGTGCTGTACCAGTTGGTAGAGCATAAACCTCAGCGAAACAGGAGCAAAACGTGTGAGCCATGGCTTCCTTGTGCAGAACTGTGTTGTTAGGACCAAAGATCCCAAGTCACTTCAGTGCAACGATCCTGTGGGCGTAAAGCTCTCCACACAGTAGCCATAGACATTGCAGTCGCAGTGTTAAAGACGTACACCGTAAAGCGTCTTTTCTCTACGCAGGATAACCAAAGATTCATCACATATTGCTTTATAAGTAAACCACGAACTATTAGATGGAACCTTTTTCCAGAGTCTGTATTCCCGGCTCCGGTCACGGATTGCTACAGTGCAGCACTCTGTCCACCAGGGTGGCTTAGAAGAGAAAGACATGCACTTCAAATGACGATGAGTGCGTGGAGCATACCACTGAGAGAGCCAAGAACCAAAAGAGCCATTATTGACACTCGGTTTCGAGCGTTGACACTGAGATTTGAGGGACTCTGCTAGAAGTCGGACGTAGAAGAATTGGCAGGTGGTTTACTGCACCCGGATCACCTTTACCTTCGCCTCTCACGCTTTCTACTACAACACAAACGCTTGCTGCATTATAACTAAGACTACGATCTTCCGTAAGCAAACCAGTACTCACGTCAGCAGTCATATCTACACTAGGATCAACATTAACTTCTACTTCTGATCCTACAATAACATCTTCAATGACCATTGAATTATACTGCTCAAATTCGTGGTGGGTGTCAAATCTATGTCACTCACAATATATGCAGGCACAGATGCATCATCAACTACGGTTTGTACACTTTCAGTGCCTGGAGCACTTGCAATAGCTGTAGTGCCTACTTCTACTTCATCTTTCCTTGAACCTCGTTTAGCGCGGCGTAACGCACACTTACACTTGACTAGCAGAGTGAAGCTTTCTTGCGTGGATTCAGCAACTGAGATTGCACGTTTAGCACCACAATCATTCGAACTCAGTCTCACGTTAATCCGCCTGGTACTGGCACTTGCACTCACATCTGGTCTTGCTGACACATTCACTGACAATTTCTCTTTGGAGATTGCATCTCGCTCGCTGCGAGTTGCCGCTGCAGCACAGAGATGCGGACACAGATCCCATGGGCCCCTGTAGCACCCGCATTACAACAAAGAACACTCGTGCACACGCGCCGGAAGTGCCCTCTGATCCCTCAGCACAAGCACTGGGGTAGACGATCAGACACCGATATTAAAGAGGGGATACCATGGATGTGTATAATGTCTGGTACATCTCCAAGGAGAACCAAATCCCTGAGCTTGAGAGAGACAATTCTCACACCCGTCTCACACACCACATTACCATCCATTGATAATTTCTCCCTGCTGTGATGCATCAGGGTTCCAACCTTCTCAAAAGCCATCCCGATGTCTCTTTTTGTGACCTCGTGTGGAAACCAGTGTAATTTAGCATCTAAAAGATGGCTACTGAACACTTTGGCTACAACTTTGGCTACAACACCATTAACAGTTAGTGACGATGCAGCTAAAAGTTTTCGTTTAGCTGATGGCAACCTTAAAACTGTTTGAGGTTGCCTTACCTGCTCTCAACGAACAGATTGCATCAATTTCCTGCGCACCTACTATATTTACTCCTACTTCGAAGATTTGTTCTGTGTAGTAGGACATCTTAGATGCCGCACAGAATAGTACAACGGCCATGTCCATCAACAAGGCAACGAACCCCTATATAAACGCCGCAACCACATTACATCTTTTGAGTCACTTCTCTCTGAGTTAACGACATCAACCATCTACAATAAACAGTGCGTTCATTATATCGACAATGTCCATGTTGCCAATTATTTCTGGTAGTCTGTTCGCATTGTACTCGTTATTTTGGCTGCAGCTCTTGTTATGTGTAAATAAATAAATAAATAAATAAATAAAGAGTGATGCTTATTTTTGTCACGGCGTTTTCCCAAAATGCAGAAAATAGCATTAGAAATTACTATAATCTTTTTAGTTAATGCCTCTTGTAGTGTATGTTGCCCTCCCATCACGTCATGTATCAACGCTATTTATGACGTCATCTGTGGTTAGCCCCAGATGCGTCCGTACACCCATATTAGAGTTTGTTTGTGCACGAGAATTTTCAGAAAATGGACAGGACGAGGAGGCTGAGGAATGAATGAATGAATGAATGAAAGAATGAATGAATGAATGAATGAATGATATTTATTGCGGCCCTGGCCCTAGGCCATGCGCCCACCCTAAAGCTAATTACAATACACTATCAAGTCACCACCTCACAACCCTATTGCATCATGATGGCACTTACACATACCCAATCAGCAAACTATTACAATACACCGTCACAAAACACCGTCGCAACAAAATAAACCATCCCAACAAATCAGTGTACCCAAAAAAAGAGAAGAGGAGGGAGGGGGAGGGGAAAATTTACAGCCTCATCCCAGACAATCGAGCATACTCTACCACTGCGAACCAATACCGCATACTCAACCTCCTCTCAACGGTCCGAAGTAACTTGTCGCAGGATATGTCCTCGCCAACCTTACGTCTGAGTTTTGCCCCCTGTTCATTATGAAGCGCAAAGTCCCTGAGAAAATGTTCTACTGTGCCAATCCCGCCACACCTGCATGCTGGCTGAAGAGACTATCCCAGATACCAGGAGTGCGCCAAAAGCAGCGAGTGTCCCGTTCGAAGTCGCATGATCGTCTGTGCCACCCAAAAACGTACGCCATCCACCGCCGCTTGAAACGAACAAACTGGATTCAGCCTATAAAGAGACCTTCCCGTCGGAGCGCGCGACCATTCTTCATTCCATAAGACAAGAGTCCTCGTGCGCAACTGCTGAGTGTATGATCGTACAGGCCGAACAAGCGAGACACTACATGGGGCCGACCTTGCTGCTTCTTTGGCAACCAGATCAGCATACTCATTTCCTGCAATACCACTGTGGCCTTTCACCCAAGTAACTGCTGGAAATCCAGTTTGGGTGGCAATCCACAGCTTCCAACAGATGGAATACATCATAGGGTCAATGAATCGCAACGATGTGACAGCAGGTTCAATCGCGGAAATCGACGCCCGAGTATCAGACACAACAGAGAACATAGGGAGCTGAAGATCAGCCGCAGTATCGAGGGCAACCGAAATCGCGACAAGTTCGCAAATGAAACTGGAATGGACATTTTGGAGGGATCTCCTCACTTCATACTTTAGAGCTGGGATGCAGACACCTACTCCTGAATCCCTCCCGAGTGCCACTGGACAAATATCGGTACAGCTCCATGGACAACCATTAGATCTAGTTTATCAATGATCCTTACTAGTTGATGGCCCTCATAGTCACAATGCACTGACCCCCAAGCATAATGGTGGGCATTAAAATCCCCCATTATCACGCATGGTACGGAGAATTGGCGCAACCACACAAGCCATATGGCCTCAGTAACATTAAGCATTGCGCAATACGCAATGGCTGAGGAATGAATGAATGATATTTATTAGGTCCCTGGCCCTAGGTCATGCACCCACCCTAAAGGCTGAGGATTGATTGATTGATATTTTATTGAGCCAATAAGTCCTCCAAGCCATTCGCTCACAAACTTACAAATTAACTAAAAACTACTTATACACTAATACCATCAAACCGACCGGCTGACTCCAAGAAACCAGCTGACTCTAGGTACCCATCAGAATGCGAGGGGGGACGGACCCAAGCATGAGCAACTGGATCACAACACAAACCGTCCCATAGCCCACAACGTAAGACCCGCCCCAGGGACGTCCTACCAACGGGACCATGTGGCGGGACTCCCAGAACCCATAGCAAAGGGTCCCTTCCCCATCGACCACAAAACGATGCTGGAACGCCCAGGGCGGACAGTCTAAAAGAAAGTGCCGGACCACCACACTCACACATAGGTGTCCGAACCCACCCAAGGTGGGCAAGGTGAGCCCTGAGGAGAGCATGATCAGTACGAAGGCGCGACACCATGCCCGCATCCCGACGTGAGAGAGCTTTCAGGCAATGTGGAGCAGACATAGAGGGATGAACAGAGAAGAGCTGTCTCCCCGTCGTGCTGATAGCCCAGGCAGCCTCCCACACCTCTCGAAAAACCCTAGCAACCGCCAGACGCAAATCCAGAGGGCCCACAACATACGACAGCTCGTTAGACCCTCCACAGGATCCCTGGCGGGCCAAACTATCAGCCAACTTGTTGTCAAACACTCCTGAGTGACCCTTCACCCAACCAATAGACACATACAGACCCCTGAGTCATAAAGTATACACCTTCCTTCCTACCTCCAACGCAATCGAGAGTGTGCCCAGCGCAGACAGTCTAAAAAAAAGTGCCGGACAGTTTCCGGTCCACCACCGCACTCACACATAGGTGTATGAACCCAACCAAGGCGGGTAAGGTGAGCCCGGAGGAGAGCATGATCAGTACAAAGGTGCGACACCATGTCCGCATCCCAATGTGAGAGAGCATTCAGGCAATGTGGAGCAGACGTAGAGGGATGAACAGAGAAGAGCTGTCTCCCCGTTGTACTGACAGCCCAGGCAGCCGCCCACACCACTCGAAAAGCCCTAGCAATAGCTGGACGCAAATACTGAGGGCCCACAACATACGACAGCTCGTTAGACCCTCCACAGGATCCCTGGCAGGCCAAACCATTAGCCAACTCGTTGCCAAACACCTCTGAGTGATCCTTTCTCCAACCAATAGACACACGCACACCCCTGAGCCACAAAGTATACACTTTCCACCCTACCTCCAGCGTAATCGGGTGTGAGCACTACACCGAGCGGAAACAACTCGCCAGGAACCCTAGTCCTGCTAGCAAGTCTGTCCACACGCAAAACTTCGGAAAATGGTGGTCCATCCTAATGTCAATGGCCAATGAAATTGCCAGTAATTCCCCCACAAAGGCAGACGGGAGAATGTGCAGCGTAAACTCGTACTCCAGCCACAGCTCAGGGATACACACACCCACACCTCCGCTAACTGGAGGCAGAAACGACACATCACAGAAAACCTGGGCACATTAGCCCGGCAGGCAAGCCGGGACCAATGTGTCCAACACAGCCAATGCCACACCACACCCACTAACCCGGAGGATGAACAAACATCGGCGAGGGAAGGGCACCGAAGTCCACTTGCCTTACAAGGGAAGCATCCAGCGATGGGGCACCGAGCAACTCCTTCGCCCCTTGCGACAACAGCCCATAGTCTGCAATGATATGGCCAAGGGGGTCCAACCGGCCCCTTGCAGTCGCACGCTGACAAAGTCGCACCAGCAACTCCTTAGCGCGAAACAAAATTGGGGTCTCACCCGCCTCAATGTGGAGAGCCTAAATCGGTGTCGAAGGCAGACAGCCCGTGACCACATGGAGACCATCGTTCAACGTTACCTGCAACGCTTCCATGGCCTGTCGCGACGACTGTAGTGGAGCATGAAAGTCCACACAAGCTATACATATACTCTATAGAGGTTAACAAGCGTGCTGCGCTTTGCAACAGACCTGTTGCCAGCAAGTGACTTGAGCACACTCGGCCTAGTCGCCACGTTCCTACAAACAGCAGCCACATCATGCACCCACGTCAGGCATGGATCCAGCCAAAAACCCAGGTACCGGACCGTATTGGCGGACCTGACCAGGGCCCCGTTCACCCAGAGAGCTGCCTCCCCAGCCTGCCTGAAAACCATAAGTTCGGTCCTGGCTCCAGGCAATTGTAAACCCCTGGCAGCAAGCGCCTTTGAACCCCGATCAATGACAGCCTCCATAGTTGCAAGAACCGTTGGCAGGTCTTGCCAGTCAACCAGACTGCTACGTCATCAGCTTACACTACCACGTTAACGTCCTGACTCAGCTCCACGAGGACGGAGTTAATAACAATAGCAAAGAGGACAGGGCTGAGGCAGCTGCCCTGCGGCAACCCCGATCAGTGTTCCTCACCCCCGAGCAACCGGACCTTACCCTCATAGCAAAAACCTGTTGCCCAAGCAGAGCGAGGACTGCTGCCCACAACTTGCCACTGACCCCCAACACAGAAAACTCATGCCCCACCCACAGCACATCCACCATATCATCTGCCTCCCTGATGTCTAGAAACACGACCATGGCACTGCAATCATTCAGCTATGCTTCAAATATCCCAGACGCCAGGAACAACATAGCATCCTGAGCACCCTGGTGCTTGCGAAAACCAAACTGGGCATTGTACAAGCGCCCAACACTCTCCACCTTCCACACTAACCTGGTCACCAGCATCCTCTCGTACACTTTACGAACGCAGGACAGAAGGGTGATCGGACGATAGCTGGTAACAGCCGACTGGACCTTACCCCTGCCCAGCACCAGGGTCAGGATCGAAAACAACCATGACCATGGGAGCGGGACCCCACTGAACCGGCTCTGGAAGTACCCAAGCAACTGACTGCTGCCCTCATTCCCCAGTGCCCGGAGACACTCGTACGAAATCCCGTTGATGCCCATTGCCCTGCCAACCCGGCAAGCCGCTAGCGCAACAGAGAGCTCCACTCTAGCAAGTGGGGGGTCCGTACCATCCATCCTGCCAGCAGCGCATCCACCCGGCGGGGAAGCCCCTTGGGGGAGTCAAACACAGAGGCACAGTTCTCATTAAAGGCCTCGGAAATCCTAAGACCGCGCAGGACATCACCCAACCCACCAAAGACCCAGGCCAAAGCCGGACGGGCATTCTGCGGTCTTACTATTGCCCAGACATTAGAAATTGACCTTCGGACACACTAGCACAAAGTCTGGCCTCACACCAAGCCTTCTCCTTTCGGAGGATGAATCTCGTTTTCTGTGGAATACCCACAAATTCAAACCACGTGACATCACTGTGACGCCGCCGTAACCTCTGCCACGCCCGATGCCTGTCCCTAACTGCCAGGATACAGGCATGCGTCCACCAGACAGAGTTTCGTCTGCCAGACACCCTACCCCTGCCCCCTCCTCCCCCTCTCTCACACGAACAAGATGCAACAATGGTTGGGTGCCGGAAAAGTGACATTGTCGTTGTTTGAGTTAGCTAGCTCGTTGTGGAGAACCAAAATTAATGGCGTTGATTTTTCCTCAAATTTTCAAGTTTTAAACCGTAGGGTGCGAAGTCTTACATTTTGAGGTCTACGGCCTCAAAATTGCGCAGCCAACATGACTGAGTGTTCTTCAATGCGAGCTTCGGGAAGCCAGTTGAATTGTTTCCGCGATTGTTGGCCATGATACTGCAACAATTCATAATCAACTACTTATCGAGATGAACATGCTAAATCTAGACACACTGCCATCAAATAATAATCATGGGACAAACCTTGGGCGGAACCTGAACATAAATATCCATTTCTAATCATCCGTTTTTTCGAAAACAAAAATCGGTGGACAGTGGACACATGATTGACCAGACCGTAGCAATCACAATAAAAAGGAAGCGAAAAAAGCCAACAAATTAACTGAACAAAAAACGGCAGAAAAAAAAACATTAGAGCTCGTATCCCCATACTCACAGCCACGAAGGCACACGAATAAAAACGGATTAGAGTTCACTCAAACGCAACAAACTATGATTTGAACTCCAATTCGCAAAACGTAAACCCATAAACACACACAAAATAGACGCCATAAACAACAAAACGCTACAAAATTGGGAGGTAGAAGTGCATACACAAAATGAACAAATAACTTCTCAAACGAACTAGAAATAACCACCTCAAACGACCTTCAAACACAAACACAGGCAAAAAACTGCCTTAACTAGGCAGTCTGCTTGTTTCACAATAAGTGCACTTAAAATGCTCAAAACTCACACGAAACAGACTTTCTTTCTGACATAACCATTGATCAAAAACAGTCCTTGTCCCCTGGTATTGGAGTTCAAATTATAGTTCGTTGCGTTAGAGTGAACTCTAATCCGTTTTTTATTCGTGTGCCTTCACGGCTGTGAGCATGGGGATACAAGCTCTAATGTTTTTTTTCTAAACGACAAAGCCGTTTTTTGTTCACTTAATTATAATGAACTGACTAGCCTGTCAACTGACTAGTCAGTCACATGATATTGTAACTTATAAATATACGCATTTTATGATAAATAAATGTCTCTTCCCCTTGGCAGTCATGCTTGCTAGTCTTTAATATAGAGTATAGGCTACACTCGACCAATAGGCCTATTATTTACACCTCGGTCAAACCATAAACGACACCAATCGGAGGTAAAAGTATGTTGAATACCAAATTTCATTCGTATCTGTCGCATAACTTATTTTATATGAGTGGAATTAGTAGTCAAGTCGGTATGGTATAGTAATCAGTAGTCAGCTGAAATCAACGATCTTCACGCACTTTTATCACATTCATACAGTTTATGCACTTGATTGGAATACAACTATTGCTTGACAGGACACCAAGACTGTCCATTTTCATTAATTTTCGAGCCGTTTCGTCGCATAGATATTTATCCTCACCGTCGTGAAATACGCTCAGCTCTGGTTTCAGATAAAGTACCGAAGCTAGTGGTAATGCAACAAAAATGCCGAGTGTGACAATTGAACTTGTTGCAAATATCAACGTTATTCACGTCGTTTTTTCAACAAGAAAATTGTAAGCTGTGTCATCAATAGTGACTTTTATGTTGTCAGGCGACCAAAGTCTCCAGATCAAACAAGTTTCAGCTTCTTCTGTCGCATTGTTATTTATCTTCAGATGTCTGAAAACAGCCAAATTACCTCAGCTGTGAAGACACAAAGTATCTAGTGGTCGCCATGCTCATATTTATCTGGACGGTATCGTTTATCTTGGCGGGCGACACAGTGACGTGTGTCTTGACTAGTAATTAGGCAAAATCAACGTTATTCACGTCGTTTTTTCAACAAGAAACCGTTAAGCTGGGTCACTAGCAGTGACTTTTATGTTGTCAGACGACCAAAGTCTTCCGATCAAACAAGTTTCAGCTTTTTCTGTCGCCTCATTTTTATCCTCACATATTTTGAAAATAGCCAAACTTCCTTATATTAGCTGTAAAGACACAAAGTGTTTAGTGTTCGCCATTCTCATATCTAGACACACGCTAGTGTGTCGCGCCAAGTTAGGCAACAATCATCACGTCAAACATCACATCAATTCAATTGTCAAGGTTGTAAACCATTGTAGCGCGGCGCCATAGCGTCAGTGTCTTATATCTTGAAGCATAGTTGGGCACATAATTGGGGAAAAATAATAATGCGGTACAAAAGTTTAAATTGTGTTGAAATCAAGAGCAATGACCCACGTGACAAAAATTAACTTGCGTAGGAATGCCAGCTAAGCTGCTTTCAATGCAAAATCTGACCCTCAATAACGTTGAAAATGTGTAACTAGCTAGCTAGCAGCTAGCTAATTCTAGTCCGCTCATCCTCATGTTAATCTCCATAGGGTGATTATTCATCGATACCGAGATAACGGGAAGGCTTCCAGCTATGAAATTGGACGAATGGTTGAAGTACGATACGAACTGCGTACCTTTTATGGTTTGGAGCCTAGGGGTGTAACGAGGATGGCATGGGATGGCGCGTAAGTACGAAAATATTGTTATAACCATGATTGTTAGTATTGGCGGCATCGTACCTCTCATTGGACAGCCAAACTTCGGACAATGACAACTTGTATACTGATTTGATTTGATTTATTTATACGAGAGCTTTCACGGGCATGACTGCTCACGCTCTACTCTACCTTACAAACTAACTTAACTCCTAACAACAATGCTGCCCTCTCTGCCACTAACGCACACACACGCACACACACACCCACAGACATCAACATCCAGAGACACACACCGCCACTCACTCCCCACCACACGCCAGCAACCGTCTTCCACCACACGGTGCAACAAGCAATACTAGCCTCCCCCGCCGCCAAAACGACTAGTTCGGTCACAAAAAACAACTACACCCCTTACCGCGAGTCCTTACGTGCGTGCCTAGACACACACTAGTGTAGCACGATAAATTTAAACAACGTTGCCTAAGAAATTGTATTCACGAAAAATAAACGAACTCTACAAACAAAGCAAAATAAACAAAGCCAAAAACTGGTGAAGAGGATACCAAGTTGAGAGTGGTTCGGTCCTTCAAAGGAGTGATATCAACACACCAAAGCATTCGCCAACTTAATCGCACCGAATAATACTTTGGACGTTAAATGAAAACTTGAACATTGCTACCGAAAGTAGCAATGTTTTAGTTTTCATTTAACCTTCAAACTATTAAGCGGTGCAATTAACTTGGTGAATGTTTTGGTGTGTTGATATCACTCCCTTGACGGGCAGAACCATTCGGAACTTGGCGTCCCCTTTTACCAGTTTTGGTTTTTGATATACATATTTTATCTGGGTACTAGTGTTATCGTTTATCTTGGCTTGGCGTGTGTCGTGATGAAGGATTTGTTCTAACAATGCAATTGCGGCACGCCTGCATTGTTTACAATCTGCTCGTGCCACAATTAGGTGACGTCATCATTGTCATCTGGCTGGCTGGAAGCAACACTCGATCGAAGGAGTTGTCCTCGGTAACCATGGCGCCATTAGGGCCTTACAGGCCACGCAATTCTTCTCTCTTCACGAAAACCTGAGGTAAAATCCAACGTCGAGATGGGGAGAAAAGACACGAAATCTGGCGATGGGGCCACTACGACCACTGTCCACAAATCCTCCGGAAAGAAAGGCAAAAAAGGAAGCGATTCCTCATCGGATGATGCTCCAACATGTGGCGAAATTGCCCCCGACTGCTTCCGGATGGTTAGCCCCGTCTACTTGTTGATCATGTTCCTCGTTATCTCTTTGCTTGGGGTAGGTTGCTTGCGTGGTTGTTGTAAAGTGTAATGTTAGAATGTAATGTAATGTATTTGATTAGGAAGCAGGGTTGCACCAAGCGCAAAAGGTTTAAAAAATCACCAAGTGTGGGTACAGCTTGGTTAATGTACTTCGCCCTAGTATTGGTATTGTGCTGGGTTTATTTTTTTTTGGTGATTATCTAGATTAGGGGCACCGCGCCAAATCACTTAATTTTGTACTAACCGACGCTACTCTTCATCCTAACACCATTTTGCATCATAAAACCCGGGGGAAAGGGGTGTACGGTTGTAAAAAAAAATTTCAAAAGACGGAAAATGATAGTTACATACGTGTTATAGCAGCGGCGGCGATAGCCATATTGTGAGGGAAGAAGGGTAGCCAGAAAACGCGATTTGCACCTCACTAAAATGTTACGGAAACGTAACCTAACCTACCTAACCTAACTGACAATAACAACAAAACCACGAAAATGGTAATAACAAAACAACGAAAGAAAAATTTCTGCAACGTTTGTTGTGAAAATCGGGTTTTCCAGCTACTCTGCTTCCCGAATCAAACACCTCACAGTATGGCTGCCACTAGCCGCTACCGCCGTAGCTTTAGCGTGTCTGTAACTAGCATTTTACGTCTTTTAAATAATTTTTTGAAAAGTTTATAGACGTTTCCCCTGGATTTTATGATGCGAAATGGTGTTAGGATGAAGAATAGCGTCGGTTAGTACAAAAAATTAAGTGATTTGGCGTGGTGCCCCTAATCTAGATAATTACCGTACCTTCACTGTTACATTCTTTAATAAAATACCTACGAAACCGATTCACGGATCGGTTACATTTGGTGTGTGTGATTGTGTACCTTGTATGTATATTTTACCTGATAATTTACCGTTATTATAGAAAGCACCACCTGGCCAAGCATGATATGAAATGTAGCGTCTGGTCCCCACTTCCCCCTTTCCTGTAAAAAAAAAACAAAAAAAAAACACCCAAAACCAAAAATAGTATAAGAAATGACGCTGAGTTTCCACCAAGAAAAGGTCAAGGTTAACCCAATTAACCAGACAACTTGGCGCATTGCACTTTTGCTTTTTTTTTTTTTTTAACTTTAATCTGTTTTTGCATTTCCAAACCATCGGATCAAGACAATGTAGTTTTAAGAAATAAACTAAATCTCCATTGTTCAATAAATCCCCTCTTCCCATCCCCATATTTGCAAATGATGCATCAGAATTGCCAGGCTAGCTGTGCTGGCTGTTACATAAAAATCCCTCCCATCCCCATATTGCAAACGGTGCATCAGAATTTCAAGCCCAGCTAGTCGGCTATGTCACCCCCCCCCCAAATCCCTCACATGTTGCAAACGGTGCATCAAAAACTACCCGTGCGCTCAATTATTTTTGGCTGGCAAATAAATAGTGATGGAGTGAACCCGTCTGTATTTTTGGTCGTTTTGAGTATTTCACCAAGTTTCACAAATCCTTTAATTTTAATTGTCCAGTGGTTTTTGCTAGCAGTTTATGCATCGTTTAAACAATTTTTTGCTGGCTATAAACGCCGATTAATGAACGAACCCGTCTTGTTTTTTTTTCGCGTTTTGAATATTTATCCGAGTTTCCCTTATCTTAAGTCCTGCTGCGGTTTATGCTTCTTTTATACAATTATTTTTAGCTGGCTAATAAACACTGAGTGAGCGAACCTGTCTGTGTATTTTTGCATGTACAGGCGACAACGAGTTTGTCCAAGCAACAATGTTATTAAGAATCCTGTTGCGCGTTCTTCTCGCATGCAGGAAGTTTTGTTACTTGCCTGACTGGGAAAAACTGTTACAAATTCGATAATTTACGGGAAACAAATTAATTCGCTGCATTGTATTTTGTCGTTCCATTGAAAATTCATATAACAAAGAATAGACTGATGGGTCAAAAGGCAAAAAAAAGTCTGTTTGGAAATTGAATTTTTTTAACGTGTTGGAATGTATTTTCTTTTAATGTAGAATAAAGTAGGGAAACCCATTAGACTGAAGAAATTTTGCCATTATTCACGGAGAAGTTAACAAGGCTCATTGATTACTGTAAATAATGCACAAATATTAATATGAATAAAATGTGAGGAATTTTATAATGAACAGCAACCAGGGCACACAACCCCTTTAATTTTGTGCGGACTGGCTGCTATTTTTTATAATACGTAAAATAAAAAATTACTGTAAAATATAAAGGAGTAAATGGAACTTAAAGCAAAACACGCATTTCATTTACTAACAATATTTTTTAAAAGGTTTCGAATCCACGACCTCCAGATCACTGCCCTGCGACCTCTGACAACAAAGCCATTCCTCTAATTTCTTCTGATAATCAAGTAATTATTTTTTCGCCTTAGTTTTGAATGCCTACACTTTGCTAAAAATTTCCTAACACGAATATAAGTACTTCAACGTTATAAATATTGTTGTATACTGTCAAGCTAGTTAGGCGAATAGGCAAGTGTTTGTCCGACTTCGCTGCAACATTGTTCCCGGTTCACTCGGGTGAACCCGGTTCTCCACCCCGGTACATTGGACCCGGTTCACTCGGGTGGCGTAATTTTGACCTTTACTAAATATTTCCCTGAGTTTCCAACAATTAGAAATGAAGCTGTAGCCAGCGGATAGACTGGCCTTCTCCCCTACCTACTCCCAATCTACAGCATTACAATGCAAAGAGCAGCTGCTCACTCCCCCCCCCCCCCAGTATATTTATTATTCGTATGGAAACACCTGTTAAAACACGATGGAAATCTTTGAGTTTCGCCACTTTTCGCCTGATTCGTAGTAAGAGCCCGGGAAGCGGTAATACAGGTTACCGATTTTCTACATTCGTCCTGCTTTCAGTTTCGTTTCCAAGAATAGTGGCATCTAGTGGGCTGTCTTCGAAACTTGTTCTCGCGTCCGCGTGCTGGACACTATATTGATAACAACCAGGCAACTACGACAGGGAAAGCCTCAATTCCTTTCAAAGATAACTGTATCCTGCCCTACTTTGGTCCTAGTTTCGTTTTGCTAGTGGTTTCGTTTAAGAGCGAGTTGTTAGTAGTGGCATCTAGTGGGCGATCTGAGAAGCTCGCTCTCGCTCCGTCTGGTCACTCTCGCGCTCAGCTCTACGGTTTTCCTGGGCAACTCTCATAGTATAGGATGTAAATACTCAGCAAAAGAACTCGGTTTAGAAGAAAGCACTCGAGCTCGTAGCCCCATAAAACGCACAGCTGTGAACACACACAAATCGGGGAGGGAGGGGGGGGGGAATTGAGGATTAATGATTAAGGCACACAAATAAAAAACGAATTAGAGTTCACTCGAATGAAACGAACTATGATTTGAACGCTAGTTCCAGGAATTGGTGTGCAAATTATACTCGATTTTCTTTGATTGAACTCTGATCCGTTTTTTATTTGTATGTCTTCACAGCTGTCAGTTCCATGGGGATACATGATCTAATGATTTTTTTTTAAACTGCGAAACCGAGTTAATTATTTACATAATAAAGTAATTGGAATTAGAGTTTGACTGAACGTAGAGCAACAATATGCAGCAGCGAAGTCAAATACCTGTCCATTTGCATAACAAGCTTAACAGTATACTGCAACATTTATAACGTTAAAGTATTTTTAATCGTGTTAGAAATATTTTGCAAAGTACGAGTTTTCAAACAAAAGTGAAAAAAATAATTAAAGTGAAAACATTGCGTGTTACATAAAAATCTATCTTTAGATCTAAGTTCTTAGTTGTGCCACACATGTGAACGGCTCTTGGAAGGGGGGGAGGATTTTACCCACGGGTCTGGGAAATTTACGGTCCGGTGTAGAATTTCATATTAGGCACATAATTGACTTCCGAAAATCGCACTTAACTCTGCCGACCAAGATGTCATTACACCGAAGCTAACAATGCAATCTTTGATGTTTAATTTTAGTGCTCGGAGACACTAGCCTTATAGCTTGGGCTCCTTATAGTTGCATGTAATATTAACGGCTTAGGCAGACTTGAATATTTCCGAAATATTTCGTCTTTAAACTTGTGAGTTTCATCATCAAAGCTCCTTTGTCATGAAATTTTAACCAAATCGTTTAAAAGTCAGTTTAATGTATTGTTAAACTCTGTGGACTAATAGAGAAAAGAGGGCCCGACCCCAAAGTTATACAGGCTCTGGAAATCATTTCGCCCGGTCCATGTGCTACGCAAAAAAAACCTATGCGTGTGCTCATGAGAACCACTTAATTAACTTTTACCGGCCAGACAGTTGATTAATATGATAACCCGTATCCTTTGCTCTAAGTTTTGATGGTCTGAATAAAATGGCACGGCAGAGCATTACTATTATTCACGCTATCACTACTCAGATCTGTTGGCATTTCAAATCCAAAAACCAAGGGAAATCACAACTGAAACCTACTTTGAAAATGCCAGAAGCAAGTTTCAAATCGACCAACCTGTTTAGAATTATGGATTTTCGTTCCTCCCGTCAAAAGTGCATTTTGGAGTTTTTTAGTGAAGGGACAGGTATTGATAGGGTTATAGTCAATCTCATGCAAGTGCAATTCAACCACCTAGCGGGAGAATTCTGAAGAACCAGTTGCATCATACAGGGCTGAAGTGTGTTTAAACAAATACACAAAAATACCCACATTGTCGTCTGCACTTTCGGTTTCACTCACATAAGTCAATCCATCCGAAATTGAGATTGAGATTGGTTGGGTTGTTAGAAACCCTTACGAACAAAAACGTAGGAAACATTATTTTTAGTTTGGCTGTATCACAATATTAAAAGTCAAATGATGCTTTTGGAAGATAACAAACTTTTGTTGTTGTGCTAACCTATGTAAAACCCAGTTTGGGTTTGTACTCCGAAAAAAGGAAAATATAGTGTCTACACTGCAAATAACGTGACTAACATTCGGACAATGCCAACTATCATTGGACATTGTTTTAACTATTTTTTGTTTGCTTTAAAGTGGCACTATCACCGATTGAGAGCAGACGAATTCTGACAACATCTAGCGTTGTGTAGTACCATCTAGCGTTTGCTTGCACCAAGCGAAGGAATGCGTAACGGCATTTCTTTTAACGAAACAAACAAGCCACGACATCCTTAATTATTGAGTGAAAATTTGGTTCATCCTCGTGCACCTGCGAGCAAGCTATAAACGTTAACAATATCAATGTCGCTAGTTGGCGCTACGGTATTTTCGTTCGCATTTCAATCGGTGATAGTGCCACTTTAATGTTTTTAGTTTAGTTCATTAAAAGAAATATTTTTTCAATACACTATAGCCTAAACATGGCTGAGATTTTGTTAGCCTTCATTACGGAATTTAATTCAGATGATGTGTTTCCTTTACTCCTTTAAGTGCTCTGTCACAAAATAGAAAATAAATCCCTCGGACATTCTTCGTCTCGACTTTTCTACAATAAAGGCTGAACAAACAACGAATAGTTATTACAACAGTCGGGACCGGTTGAAGGCTACTACTTCCAACAATGTATAAACTTGCAGTCCTCGCAGTCCTCAAATTTGCATTGTTGAGACCTACCATTGTTGTTTGGTGGGCACCTAGGTGGCGCCTTGCTCGCCTACGACCCTGATTCCTCCACGCGGGAAGTCTTTCCGGCGCGAAGGTGGGTGAGCAAAGTAATGTCATGGGGAAATGGTAGTAGTGGCGGAACCTTGTAAACGACGCACACCTCCGACTTGTGGAGACAAAACTGGTAGTAAATCTCAATTTCGGATGGATTAGGTGAGAGTGAAACCGAAAGTGCAAACGACAATGTGGGTATTTTTGTGTATTTTTAACACACTTCAGCCCTGTATGATGCATCTGGTTCTTCAGAATTCTCCCGCTAGGTGGTTGAATTACAGTTGCATGAGATTGATTCTAACCCTATCAATACCTGTCCCTTCACTAAAAAACTCCCAAAATGCACTTTTGACGTGAGGAACGAAAATCCATAATTCTAAACAGGTTGGTCGATTTGAAACTTGCTTCTGGCATTTTCAAAGTAGGCTTCAGTTGTCTTCCTCTGCTTTTCTTCAACCTAAGAATTAACATTGGGAAATAATAGTGAAAGCTTCATTTGTAATTCAAGACCCAAGAATAATTAATAACTAAGATGAAATCATTTGTGTGGTAGTGAGCGGTATGTTCCTAGATGACTCAAGGTGTGTAACCATTTCAGTACGGCCCTGTTCTGCAGAATGGGTGTAACTCAAAAACTGCTGTTCTCAGGAAAATACGTTTAAAGTTTGAGTCTGCTCAAATTGCTGTCAAATCGATGTCTTAAGGTTTTTTCGAAGTACTGAATCCGTTATTGTATACACTGTTTACAGGTTGAACTGTTCCCTATAAATCACATCATTTAAAACATTCTTTAAATGTGCGATAGTAAAAAAAACTGCTTTTTAATTACAATATTAACCCATTAAAAGGTTAATGTTGTAACGAAAAAAGGATGTAAATGTAGTTAGACATTTGTGACAAACGGACTGTTTCGCTAAAAAGGTGCAAGTGCCGTGGTCTCCAGGAGGTTGCAGCCTTTTTGCGTGACAAATCTGCAGACCTAAGCAAGTTACGTCCTTTTTGCTGACTGCTAACTTCTGATTGACTGGAGATACGATCTTGAAAATTTTTTTGCCAATAATTGGCGACAGAGGGAGTAATTTGAGCACTGTTATTCAAAAAGGGTGTAACTCGAGTTACACCCTTTCCGCAGAACAGGGCCGAGTAGTATTTCCTACAAAGCGTCCAGTCTTTAATGATTGTTAAAATGACATCTAGTTCTCGGCGGTTTCACTACTAGCCGGAAAAAGAAAATAAGGCATAATTCGAATATGGCGAATTGCACATAAACTTAAATAATTTTTCGATTCACTAGGAACGAAATTATACTCTTTTATCATAATAGAATGGTAAATTATTTGGATTATTTGGGAATGGTAAATTATACTCTACTATGTATTTTGCAGTAACCATAGGTAGCAAATATTTCCCTAATATTACTTGTGATTTTCGTGGAGGTGGGTTTTTTTTTCATCATATAAATGAAAGGGAATTTCAAGAATGCGTCGGATTTTTCTAGGAAATTGTACCCTCTACCGGTTCACAAAAATCTTCATATAGCCTCTGCCAGACAGCTAATGGTTGCTCCAAACTATGTTTACGACTAGTCACACCACTATATTTGTGTCAACTTTAACCATGGTTTCCATATCCACATCAATAAATGGCCGCCAGACACACAACTTTGTCCAAAGGTTTAATTCTTGCCGCAGTGCCCCAAATGAAGTTCTTCCAAAACCTGTTGGCCTAAAGCACTAGGTATAACTAATCGATGGACCCAAAATACTGAATGTCCTCCAAAAGATAATTAGTTTTCCTTAGAAAATATGGTTTCATTTCGTCATTGTCCATTTTGAGTGGCTAACTAGTGTAGTGAAACACCTTAGACAGCAACCTGTATTTCCAGTTTAAACTTTTCTAGTCGGGTGCTCAAATTCGTTTGAGCAAGGATATGTGAGAGGTCACAGTTGTGTCCTTTCAAGAATAATGCCTAGCGTTGTACGTGCTAAGTCGCCATTGCAGGAATGCCAACCTTATTCCCAAATGTCCGTAGTAATGCTTTTTGGTCCGTGTGGAGCACGAATTGCCTTCCATGTAATACTGATGGTACTGCTTTACTCCAAACACGATTGAGAGCGCCGCCTGGTCGAATTACTAGCATAATTCTGTTCAGGTTTGCTGGAGCACTGGGGTGTGAGTGCAGTCCACCTATCTTTCCCTGTGTAAGCACAGAGCCAACAACTCTGGGGACTTTCATTACAGACTAATTTAAGTGATAAGCTAGGGTTAATCGTGGACCGAAACTTGTAATAGAAAGGCTTCCCTAGTTTTTACTACATTTCCGAACACAGTTTGTCCAGAGACGCTAACTTTTTGGACTACGAAGCATATTTAATGTTGCAATATCAAAGCAGGGTGTGGGACAAAGTGCTCGAGTATTGATTTAGAAACCCCAAATAGGGAATTGGTCTTGTCTGGTGCTAGTCTGATGGCATCCAAAACTTCAGGTAGGTGTAACATAACCATCTTCATCTAACAAGAAACCTAAGATATTTCAACCGAGTTTAATTAGTTGATACTTACTCCATTTTCCAGCAAAGAGACATTCGATAACGTAGCATCATGCTCTGTACCACTCCCAGCAACTAAAAATATCGTCGTACAAGGGTTGGACGTATGAATTCCACAAAATTCAACTTCTATACTTCTATACAGCTTCTATCCCGTATACACTAGCTAAGCAAGGTGGCACCTCTTCATTCGAACAACCCACAACATTTGTTAATTGTCAAATACTTAACAAATGCAGCTTGCAGCTTCATTTGCAGAAAATTATCTTAAAGCAATCACAAACAAAACCAACTTGGCTGAAATAAGTCCTTCCCCCCTACCCTGGCAATAAATAATGACTGGTCCCTAAATAGGCTTGTAGCCAGACCACCGCCACAAAAATATTACGTGTGGTGAGTAAAGTTTTAGCGTGATGGACGTTGCTACCTTAGTTGTTTATCGTTTTCATCTTGGCGGTTTAAGAAGCAGTAATGCCTTCCAAACTTGTCGTGAACTGAATTGTACAAGTAATGATTGTTGGAAGAACAGCTCCGAAATTAATCCATTCTAATCAGTAACAAAAGTATTTGGCGATCTTTTGCTCCATGGTCATGTCATTAACGGGTTCAACACGCATGTTAAGTATTTTCCTTTCTTAATGGACGTTGTGGTGGCAGCATTTTCCGCAAGTTAGGCAGCAGCGCAAGTTAGGCAGCAGCGCCTTAAACTTGTGGCACTTACCTATGTTACAGATAGGAGGGACTGCGATGGTACGCCTCTTACATTGGTGCCTATGCAGTGTTAGCAGCATCCCTTACCCCCCTTGTGACATTTAACATTTCTGGTAATTTTCAAAACGGGAGATGGGAAATTTTTTCCCCTGGGAACTGATTAATAAAGTGGGAACGAGTTCCATCTTTTTTGCCATCCCAGGAGCTATGCGTGGGCAAGGTTAAATCCTAGCTGTCGCCCTCGGGATGTACCACATTTCGTACCGGTTTCGTGTACCAGTGATTAGGGCTGTACGATAACAAGGTTTACTCTGACGAGACATCGCCTTAAATGAACAAGGTCAAGCCAACGAATTTGTAAAACCTTGGCTAAAACTGAACAAGGTTTCCGAAATCTGTTAACAGATGGCGAGAACGTCGACATTCGCTGACATGATATAGTGGCGACACTATGCTGTCGCTGAAACGGGAAAAGGCTTTCGTACATGCCATGCATTTTTTTTTTTTTGTTAATGGTAACTTTTATTATAACACAGGTAAAACAGAAATACAAAAAAAAAAAGACACAACAATAAAGGTGACAAATGAGGAATCGCCTTAAATAGACATTTATGTGTGGTAAAGCTTTCTTTAATCTTCACTATACAGGGTGAGTCAAAAGTCCGTATTAGAGGCCAGCATTTTGTAACAATGAACATTCCTTCAATAATAAGTTGGTAGACTTGCAGATTGGGTCTGGGGATTCTGACCATGCTTGAGTGAATGACCTGGACATGTCCCTTCAAGGTCATCTCACTGGTAACTTCTAAACTATGCGTCTTAGAAAATCGGTGTAAATTAGAAAGTGTAGAGAACCACAAACCAACGCTAAAGCAAAAAACGAATGAAATTCGGAGCAAAAGTAAATGAGTTAGTCGGTCAACGATAGTGGTATAAACTGCACTGCAGTACACCAGGGTACTGCAAGGGAGGTCGGGCCAGACGAAATACCCCCTGGCAATATGGCTGGGATGGACCTAATAGGTCAGTAATGTATTGCTTAACTTTTGAGTTGAAATGCAGACATGCGCAGTAATGCCTAAAAGAAGGGTGTCTTCCCCCTACTCCACCCCCCCCCCACTAAAGGTGTAAACGTTCTGATTAACTACCAGCAGACACGATTAGTTTTCATGTTTAGTCTAACGTGAACTTTCTCTGCACTGCCTTTTCTACATATTCTAACATTCATGTCTTGCATTAAGCTGCCTACCCCAGTGTACTACAGTACAGTTTATACCACTATCTTTGACTGACCGTACGTAACTCCTTTACTTTTGCTCCAAATTTCATTTTTTTTTTTTTTGCTTTAGCGTTGGATTGTGGTTCTCTACACTTTTGTAATTCACACCGATTTTCTAAGACGCATAGTTTAGAAGTTAGCAGTGAGATGACCTTGAAGGGACATGTCGAGGTCAGTCACTTACGCATGGTCAACTAGTGCCAGACCCACTTTGCAAGTCTAACAACTAATTATTATTGAAGGAATGTTCGTTGCTACAAAATGCTGGCCCCTGACGGACTTCCAACTCAATCCACTATATAGACAATTGTAGTTTGGCACAGCTGGTCCGTGAAAAGTACTTGGTTACTACAAATAAAGCATCTTATTCCTTTCAGCTATGTGCCCTGGACCCCGAAGATTGCGAGTTGATCCCCGGCGTTGGAGGATTCATGAGAGAGCATGCAGGGTGGGTCGGCCTGCTGTAAGTAGGAGCTAAGCCTTTTTTTATTTTTAAGTTTTTGATACTAGAAAGGGATACTTAACGCCGCCTACTCCAGACGTAACACCCAGAGGGGGTCCTTTTTTAAAATATACATTGGTCAGCAACGCGATTCATTCTCTCATACTTTTGGCTCAGACCAAATCTCTAACAATTCGGATGTTAACTTCGGTTTCGGGGAACCCTCGTGTCACGAAACTCTTTTATAGCTGGGCTCAAGTTATATTTTGCTGCGTATACGTACGTTCTGGTATGGTTGGGTCAATAACACATAACCTAATTTGCAACAACGTTCATAACTTTATATTCCTTCCACTCCGTTCGTTTTAAAGTCTTGTAATGTATGCATAGGTCGTGAGCCCGAGTCGATCTCTCATCCTTTTGGCTCGGAGATCAAACTCTTAACAACTCTGTTGAGCTTTTGCTTGTTTCACTAGAGGCTCCCAGGTCATAAGACTTTAACTCTTCGTTGGACTTATTTTCATACTCTTATGTCCTAGCGTGGAAGGGTTGAACAGCCAGGCCACAGCTAAGTGTGCAAAAAACGGACTTCAAAACAGATCCAACTTTAGGGATAAAAAATGTACCTTAAATCGTTAAATTCGACTTATCTTAAGCTAACTACAACAATATCAATTTTGTGCTCATTTCACCTAACAAAATAGGTTGTTAACAAGGTTTTGACGTGTTTCAAAAAATGCGTTACATCTGTAATCATTAATTATGGATTAGGCAAAGATTTTGTAATTAAAGATGAAATCGCAAACAAAGTAAAGGGTGAATGAAGCAAGCAGTCTGCATTAAAGACTGGCCTTGTGAGGATACACTGGCCTCGTGTATCCGCACAAGGTCAGTCTTTATGCAGATTGCAGACTGCTTGCTTCGTTGAAGTTTTTGTAGTTTTTTGTGAGGATAATGTTATTGATTTAAAACGCCAATAACATTAAGCAAACTTATAACTTTTTTAAGTTAACAGCTTGGAAGTTCAAAAATCCAAAGTTGTGAAATTGTATGTCTTTGAATCTCAAGTTGTTAACTAAAACGATACCTATTGTTTTTACTGCAACTGAAGTTAAATCTGTATTTAAAAAGTTAGAATAAGAGATGAAAAAGTTCCACTCGTAATTTCAATGAAACCCACAATAACAGACTTAGGGACACGCCTGACAAACCTACCTGCTCCTACAAAACTGGTTAAAAAGAAACCTATAAATAGAAGTTGGAAAGGAAAATGCATCTTATGGTGGTTGCCTTCCATATCCGAATGAAAAAGTTCCACTCGTAATTTCAATGAAACCCACAATAACAGACTTACGGACACGCCTGACAAACCTACCTGCTCCTACAAAACTGGTTAAAAAGAAACCTATAAATAGAAGTTGGAAAGGAAAATGCATCTTATGGTGGTTGCCTTCCATATCCGAATGAACAATTTTCTCTACGAACTATCCAAGGGAATCCGAGTGTCAAGAGTGTCGGAGTGTCTACCAACGTACATCTGCGGTGGATACGCAGAAACGAGTTTTGGTTATTACTGCATGCTTTCTTTTTTCTGTACTTTGGCAGCTCTACAAAGGAATCATCGCAGAAATACAGTAAAAGTGAGGCACACCAATAGGCAGTATCATAAAGGGCTTTAAAATTGGGGAGTACAGAAACCTAATAAAAGGGATTACAAATCCACGTGGCACAGAAAGGGTCTCTGAACAAGTCAACCTTCAAGAGTTTTGTTTTTCCATTTAGACGTCCGATATCCAATGTGACCATTTGTGATTGCTTAGCTGTTTCTCAGTAGTGAAACCTCCACTAAATAATCATCAATATGATTAGTTCAGGTTAGGGTTTCTTTAGTATTGTTGTAAACTTAGTCGAATACTTAACGATACTGCTACGATATTGGTTTTTAACTGCACATTTCATACATGTATTGATAAGCTATACTAATCCAAACGTTGTTTCATATGTCGCCACCAGTTGGCCCGATTGCTATTCCCGACTGCCATTCTGCCATTGTTCCAGTTGCAACTGGAATTGGAGAATGTGGACACTTTATTCCCAGGGTGCTGACTTGTAGGCCATTCTCGTAACAATTGTTTTGAGATGACTGGTTGGTTGCCTTAATAGCTGTAATAACCTTCTAAAACTGTTAAAAATCCGTCGGCAGTAGTCGAGAAATATTCTAAAGAATTCTGTTGGTGTGAACGCTTTTCATCGAGTGAATATGTAGTTTCTTTCTTTGCAGGTTTTATGGCATCTTGGTATTAAACTCTGTGTTATCTGCTGTCGCAGTGAAACACTGCATGTAAGTATATTTATATGTATTAACCAGGCATATGTAAAACGTTCTGATTGGAAAATCAGTAGTGTTTGACAGCATTAAGGGACGGTCATTATGTATCGCTGGGGGAGGGGGACATTTTTTTTACACGATACCAACCAATGCAGACCCTCTACCGGCTGTAGAAAATTAATGCCCCTCCCCTTTATGTGGATAAATTTTCAGCCCCCCCCCCCTTCCCATGCGTCAGCAAAACATGGATATAGGCATGTCAAATGTTAGACCTTGACATTTCAAATTACTTCAAAATGCAAAATATTTTCAGTTTAAATGCAGTTGCTAGGCTAAACTGCTCTAGAGTAAATGTGTACCTTATACACGAAGCTCATTTACTGTTTTGCATTATCCCTTCCATAATGTGTGCAATAAAAAGTTTCATATTCCGTCGTACATTTTTTCCAAAAGAAAGAAAACTAGTGATTTTGCTGCGAATTTTTGGTATTTATGTCTGATAGTGAATTTGACACTGTAAACTACTAAAACCTTCCTTCATTAGATGGTGTTACATGAACAAGAACAAGCATGAAAAACTGTCAGTGCTCAATTTGAAATATGTGCTGTTCACACTGTTAAAAATTTCAATGAGCAAGTTTCAAAATTGGAGTGATATTAAATTTAGACATGTTATTGATTAGGTCATGGCGTGGGGAATAGTTATTCACAATGACTCATTCCCCAAAATGCCGTCCTTGTCATGTCACATGAACAAATGAATTTAATGAAAAACTTACTCCAGTCGTCTAATTCAGTACTGCACTGCAACAGATTGTATACAGGATTGTTGTTTTGTTTGTCTTAGCTTTTGTGGCTAGTTTATTATGCCGTGGGGGGTGCCAATAAAGTAAATCGTTGGTTGACTGATGAAGGTGTGGTATCTTATGAATCATAATACACCGAGTGTTAGGAAATCAATAATTTGTGTAGACGAAGGTCAAAGGAAATTTGCTGGATAGATGTTAGTGCTAAAACGCACAAATAAAAGGTCTCATAAACGCACGAGTGGCATTCGGTGTGAGAATTTTGGTTTTCTATCCACCAAAATTTTTCCGAATCATTTTTCATTGTCGATGTTTAGTTGTACGATGTTTACGATGTTTTTTCCTCTATTTGGTGTAGCGATACTTTCCCCCATTATATTTCGTCATCCTTACCTGTAATTGCGTTTCCTTCAGCGTTGGTATTTCGCATGTTGGCCTAAACCCCAGTTTTGAGTCTCGTAATTAAAACTTGAAGCTCCGAATTCTGACGCAAACCAGCTTCGAGTTTCACTAGAGAACTGCTACGAACTGCTACCGCCTCCAAGAAAGACATAAATTAAGAGGAAAATTATGTTGGTAAAAAAGTAGACATAAGGCATTCATTGAATTAAAAAATCAGAAATTGGCTTTAATGTTTCAAAGGCACTACAATTGCAGAACATAAGTTTTACAGCAGTTAAAATTCCCCACCCCCTCCTAAACCCCGTTTGGAATTCCAATTTTCCCTTTTCTACCGCCGATCCAAAATTCTTGGTCGCACTACTGCTACAAAGCAGCACGAGCCATCAGCAAAACCAGTTGTGGGCAAAAAATAGCCTAAATAGTGCAAGAAAGGGTAGCAATAACGATTTTAGATAACCGCAGACCGAAGTGTTTCTCACTGTTATCCGATTCATATAGGTAACATGTGACCCACTTTATGATAAAGGTAGATGCACAGAGGCGACATGGTGTTTTACGGAGTCGCAGATATCCTTCGAATGTTTCTTTCAATATACTGGCTACAGTCACATGGCCCGCCAGTAGGTTACTACTCGTTGACGAAACTTGAAACTCCTTGCACTATCGCTTTGTGCCTTCCTCGTTGGATAGTTGCAGGTTTTCACCCGGATGAATTTTCAGATTCAGATTTAATAACCTGAATAAAATTCAGATATAGGTTTCCACCGTATCCATCTTTGATAAAAATGATATTCCAAATTCTCACCCATGGGTAATAATGGTTGCATTCCTCAATATTTGGTCCCTTCTTCATGAGGACTTCCTCGGGAGGTTTCTACTGATCATGCAAGATTAAAATCTTTCATCCTGTTATCAATAGTTAAGTAAACTTGAGGAAGTCCTCGAAAAAAGGAACGAAATATTGAGGAATGCAAACACAAATTATTAGTTGGGGGTGATAATTTTAAGGAAAAATAAATTACATTTGTGTTTGAATGTTACAAAACCATGTGAAAGATTAATTTGATCTGATCTTGAACTAAACGTGTGCTTGTTGCGGAGTGATTAAAGCTGCATGAAGTAATTGTTTATTTTTCTGAGTTAACAAAGAAGCTCAGCTGCTGAATTTTTAATCTCTAACATTAACCACGACAAAGTATGGAAAATTGTGAAGATGGCTGCATACTCTTGTTTTGAGATTTTAACAAGAAAGACACCTCAACATAGCTGATTTCGGGTTACCTTATAAATGCCTACGGAGTATCCATATTTACCGCGCTTCATATTCCACCGTTTCCACAAAGCCATGTGAAAATTGTGGATTTCGCTGCTTCTCACGTCCAACCTAGTAGCATCAATACCATAGGTCTTAGCTTGGCTACGTTCAGAGGCGTTATTTTCTAGCCCTTATAAGAACGGCCTTGGAGCCGAGAGGAAAAACAAAAGATTTCTGCCACAGTGCCTCGACAATGATGAATCAACTTCCTTCCCCGCGTCAAGGTCATTTCAATGCTGCTGCACGCATGCCTTCACTAATCATACCAAGAGCGAGTTTTTTCACTACTTATTCATTACATACAAACCTACATAACGAACTTTTAATATAGGGTTTCCCTAAAAACATTTACTACCAATCGTTCCTTTTGCTGGCCACAGACCGAGCGTTTCACTGCTGGCCACGGACCGAGCGTTCCACTGCTGGCCACGGACCGAG